>OMKZ01035670.1:22251-32532 GCA_900302535.1 Neoniphon sammara | reverse complement strand
TTTAAATTTTTTCTTTTTTTTTTTTCTTTTCTTTTTTTTTTTTTTTAGCAAGTATTTTGTCTCTTTGATTTTGTATCTCATAGCCCAAAAGATCAAGTGGGCTGCTGTTGTGAGAGACAGGCCCATTTACAGTGCTCAGGTGGTGACAGAAACATTACTAAAGTGGGTGAATGCCTGGTAGGGAGGTGGTGACTAATTCCGATCTCAGATTGCAGTCTAACTTACAGAGCAACTATGAGAAGACAGGGGGCTCCTCCCCTCTGGCATTGGCCGTGACCCAAGCACAGACACTCTAGATGACTAACTAGCTTCAATCTGATGAAAGCACAGAGCGGCCTATCAGCTCTCTTGACCAGCGCATCTGTTGTCCGGGACATTCCCGCTTCTGACTGTGTAAACAGTTCTAGCTTACTACACTTTGCCGTCTCACAACAAATCAACATTTGTCCAAAATAATTTGTGGAGAGTGGCCCTAGATGAGGATTGTAAAACTACATTAGGAGCAGACATTAGTAATATTGCTGCTGCCGTCGGAGCCATATGTGTGGCAGACCACTGAGGTCACCTGACACTGAAGGTCACCTTTTTCAGTTCAAATTATTAAGTGCTTCCCCTCTAATCAGATGAGACGTCCCACATACTGCCCATGCACATAGCAACCAGTTTATTTATAGGCTCCAAACTGAAATGACCAGTTGGTTTAATTTAATAGTGAGCAATAGGATTATACATGGAAACAAATTACCTAAGTGGGGGTACTCGGTACCAAAATCTTTTAACAATGATGGAAACCAGGGGACATGATGTCTCCCAGTATTATTTCATTATTGGGTTTAGCCTCTGCATCTGTCAGCTAGGCCTGGCTTCTGGATGGGCCCAGCTTGTGTCCAGACTGATGCACAGCTGCTAGCAGCTCACATAGACCCACACCCTGGCCATCCCACACTCCGGGGTCAAGAAGGGGAAGGGCAGCATCCTCATCCCACCAGCAACTACAGAGTCAGGCCCATTACCCAATTACAAATCAATTTCATAGCCTGTCTTGGTCAAAAGAAACAAGCCAGATGTAAAAGAATCAAATGTTTTTCTGTGTAGTAGATATTAAATCCAGAGCCTGTTAGTCCTACCAGTAGTTACTTTATCTACAGTGATGTCCATTATTGCATCTGTCACATCCTCCGGACAGGGAAAACAACACAGATTCTGAGGTTCAACCTCTATAAACCTGAGTAAGTGAAGACATCATTTAATCTGATGGAGTACAAGGGGGCCACATCAGCATACGAGCTAGAACTAGTCAAATGCTTAAAGATGTTGTAGTAAACCATTTCTCCTCTAAAAGAGTTGTGCTGGTGACAAGATTTTTTTTATTATCAAGGAATGCAATTAGACTTCAGCCTTAATATCTCAGAGGCTGTCACATTCCCAAACTACTCTGCTATGCTTGCCAACTGCAATCAGAAATAACTCTGTCCCTTCAACTTAATGAAAAACAAGTACTTGGCTATAAACTTGTAGTCATCCTCTATCCAATCACATTGTCTTGAGTAATTAAAATGATTAGCTTAATTAGCTTAATTAACTAAATTTGACTACAGGACATGGCCATATGGTGAAGAAAAACAAAGATGGGAGCTAATTAAAGTTAAAATAATGCAGGTTTTAATTAACTCAACCCTTAGGCATCAACATTTTCAAATTTATCCAAGCTGATAATTAAAAAGTCCTCTCGCCCAAGCAACATTTCTTCTCTGAGCTAATTAAATCTGGAAATAAATTAGCAACATGACGCTCCAAATATTAATTCCTGCTAGAAGATGACTTCACTTTCTAATGAAATTAATTAGCTGCACTGGACCCTCAATCAGATGCCAGGCGCTGTCCGTGAGCATAGACCTCATGTAATCTAGCGCTGGGCTAAGGCCCTAGGGCAGAAATTTACAATTGTAATGAACACTCTTTAACTGTGTGCCTCTCTTAATATACCAAATGAACATGTAGATCTATTTATGCCAAGGGCTTCCTCATTTATAAAGGAGTGGTAAGACCAGCTAGTTAAAACTTTCTTTTTTCTGAAAGAATGTGTAGTGCAAGAGCACATAACCACATAGCTGCCAAAAGCAATGCCAAGACCAGCTTCACCAGTGTGTAAGGTTCCACAGGCTGTGCCTGTATATGTGCCAGCCTATTACAGAAGACCCTCATGAATTCACCCCCCTACACTCTCTTGGCAGCTTCAGGGGATGACACTGTGGCAGGGGAAAATGCAGTAAAATGTATCCGTATGCATTTTCTAAGTACATCCTTATTGTCCCTATTGCCTGTGCATCTAATTTATATACTGGGGCAGTGCTGTAAAACAAACTTCATTATCAACCATTATGGGTCTGTTTAAACAGGGGTCTGCGTTTCTCTTAAAAGTCAGCAGTGACATGATTGTACCACAATTTAAGTGCATTTACATATGTTTTATTGCACCTTTAAATGTAGCATTGGACATAAAATAGTGGAAAAGCAGTTCACAGCATTTCCTTTCTATACTAATACTGATTTCAGGATTACGGTTAGGAAAATAATATTAAGATGAAATTTTAATGATCTGCCATGTGAAAACTGGGGAAAGAAATAATGAATTAATGTGCGATGCCATTGCAAATAGGTAGTGTTTATGATACTTGGGTTGTAAAATACATGACTACAGAAAAATAAGCTTATTTAGGGCAGAGTGAAAATGTGGCCATATTTTAATTTTGCACAGATAACATTCAGAGATCCATCTCTTAATCTAGATTACTGTGCAAACAGAAGAGGATTTATCATGTTACTTATAACACCAGAGGACCAGTGTCATTCAGGGCTGTCTTGTATACATTTGTCTTAATAGAGACTGTTGTTAATAACATCATATACAGGCATGTAACACTGAAAACAATGTACTACCTGGGATGAATGCATACAATAACAGTCCTTGATGTGTCAATTTCTGTGTTGGCACACTGCATTCAACAATTAACTCGGTTCACACTACAAGTCTCAGCTCAATGATATCCATCAAAACGATGCACTTTCTATTGTAGCAGAGAATGCATTCACTCAGAGCGAGTCTGCCAACATCAGCAGGCTGACTCACAAACAAGGCTCAGAAATGTATATTATAGGTAGTAATGCTCTCCAGAGGCTGCACCACTCCCTCTCCCAGAGGCTTGTTACAGCCCAGTGGGGATGTTCAACATAAAGGGCAAATGTTCGTTTTGCCATTGTGACAGAAGATGCTCTTGCCTTTGTGTAGACCATGTTCTCTTAAAAAAAAAAAAAGTCTGCAATGTCTTTAAAATTGAGATAATTATGTTTACTGGGCATAAAGTGGCTTTCAGTCTGTGGAGACAACAAACTATGAAGTGGAAAAAGCTGGTCTTTTGATTTTGTCAGTTTTTCAATAATTAATGCTCTCCTCTGGCAATTTTGATCCGATATGTAAATAGCTTCTCATTCCATTATGCGGGGCACTGATGAATATGACAACATTCCAAGAGATGACAGTCCAGCTCACAGAGTTGTGGGCAAACACTACAATACACTAATGATACTGGCCTTTAATGTTATCCCATATGAGACATTAGAGAATTTGAAATTAAAGGTACAGTTGGCTCAAGCGACAAAGTGGCCCTCATCTAAATGGAATACTCACATCAGTCAGGGCGCCGCTATGATGCACTAGAGCTGAGCTTAAAGCTAGTTATGGCACACATCAAAGGAACATCATCATACCCAACAGCAACCCTTGCCATTTGGATTCCGGAGAATCTGATCCCTTAGTTGCATTTTTCAAGCAATCTCTCCTCTAGCTTCCGCATTTAAACACCATTAAAAAGGAAAATATGTTTTCCACGCAAGCTCAGCCTTTGTTACTTGAGACTTGACCTTGTTATCTCGATCAAAGTAAACAAACGGCGTACACCGAATTCTGAATTCTTCGTTGTAATGCCGAGCTGTCCGACGAAGTGGTCAAGAATGCACGCGCAATTAATGCTACAAAGAAATGTCTAGATATCAACAAGGTGGTGCAATGACCTTTAAAACAAAGGATTATAAACACCGGGATCATAGAAATGCTCCGGCTGCTTTGATAAGGGCGTTCCTCATTTATTTCATGCTCAGGTGTTATTAATACGTTATACTCTGAGGAATAATAAATCTCAATGTTCTTGTCTAATCCTGCTGCTGTGAGGCTGATTCTTCCCTTAGATACCGATATCACAGAATAACATATAAAGTATCAGAGATGAGCTAATTGGTCAAATACATATACTGTTTGGAGAAAATTCATTTATGGGGATGAAAAAACAAACCCTGTGGTTTAAATTTTTCTTTACTGACATTTGGGTAGAGATAATCATGTTAATAGCAGCAATATCATTTCTCTCCTAATTATTTCCCATTGATTATACAGGGCTTCTGTATTGCCTTTTTATTTTTTTACACACAGACTTCTTTGAATAACCCTGTGATGAAACCTGGTTGAACGTTTATAAATGATGACTTGGCAATGTAGAAAGAACACCAGTCTTGCTCGCTGACCCTGAAAATATACGTTATGCTTTAATAACCTTTGACAGCACACAGAAGTCATCTCCAGACCTTTTTGCAAATGTACCTGCAGGAAAAGCAAGCTGATTTCTGAACAAAAGCACATCAAGAGTCCCCTAAATGAGTCTTAACATGTCTCCAACTGCACCTTTTGTGACCTGCCTTAGACATGAAAGGTTAATCCATGACAGGGTTAAAATCCTATCTGGCCTTTCTGGTCACATAACGTCCCAATTACTTTAACAATCTCACAGTGGATGGAGAGAGAGAACGAAAGAGATGGGAGAGAAGAAAAATACAATAGATAAAAGTCTGTCTCAAAGTAAAAGATAAGTTCTTATCTTAATCTAATGACTCCACAGCCCTAATTTGTCAGACCTGGCTTGCCTGGAAGGACAAAAAAAAAAAAAAGAGTTTCTTGTACACAGTGTTAATAAGGGACATCTCTCAAGTCTTGGTGTCTGGAAGCAGTGGAGGAAGGATCATCCTTGGAACATTCAGTGGCAACAGCGAGATGTGTTTCATTTTGTGGATGTACTTTGTTATTTCTGCTAACAGTTGCTAATTAGCACCTTATCACCCTCCAATAGCTCCATACTGTAGAGATGCCAAGTGCAGGGTATTTATAACCCAACTTCAGTGACTGAGGAGATAAACAGCTCATGGTGGCCACTGGCCAGATCAAAAATTCTGCTGGTCTTACAAGGCTGTTTAGCTATATTATTGTAAACTGCATTGAGATTCATAGGGAAAACTTTCCTTTTGTGAATTAGACTTGAATATCAAATGCATTCCATACAAACTCCATACTCCTGTGAACGCTGTGAGTGTAGTAGCATTGATGTGAGTTTTGAAGCTAGGAGTTACATTCAGTGAATTACACTTAACAGTTAGCTTTAATATCAATTTGTATTCATACTGTATGTGGTCTGCTAGTGAACACACAAGGCCATATTACACATATGCCACTTGGTTGATGTTTTTATCAAAAGCACTCCTGTGTTAGTACATGGTGGTAATATGAGTATATTCATTTTTAGCTTGAATGGCCCCAGCTGGAATCAAAGCACTAACCCTGGCTGTGTCGACGCCATGCTCTACCAACTGAGCTACACAGGACCGGACTGACGTAAATGACATAAAACATGCCTCTCCAGCCGCAATTTCTTTGATTAGACAAAGAAAATAGAATGTGAGCATTGTGTGAGAGCAAATCTCAATAGATTAATTTGAAGTGTTCACTGAATTGTGATTCCTTTTAATTAATGATAGAATTAACTGCTTTGTTAATGCATTCCTAGAGGAAATGAGCTCCTGGCAAATTCTGCAGCGAACAAAAGGAGGACACATCTCTCTTGACATTTATACAACTCTAACTTTGCCAGGGTTAGGATGCAATGTCTCATGTTGGGTGAAATTTGTCTGGAAAGAACATTTTGTTGTATCGTTAGAAGACATTTGAGACATTTTGTTTGAAATCAACAAAAGTGGTGCTGAAAACTCTTACATGGGAGCTGAAGGCGAACCATAGCACGAAGTTGTTGTTACACCACTGTACATGTGACTTTAAAACTCTGTGCAATTTTTCCGAAAGACATACAGTACATATGTCATCCATAGAAACCTCTGCAACGATGCCAATGTTGTACGTACTGACTCTGTTTGATCAACTAACAGCGACTGTCACTTCTCAACAATACTTTCTCCATTTTCATTGTGGTTGTTGCCATAAAATACTCGGCATACCCTGAAACCCTGCCTCTTCTTGCTTGTGATTGGTCAGCTCAGAAAAAAAGCGGTCCATGTCATAAGCACTCATCTGAAAAGTTCAATTGTCTGCAACTTTAAAACACCAGGCAGCGGCTTTCTGAAGCAGCTGCTGTCTGTCTGTCTGTTCCCCGCTGACCTGACCTGTGTCAGTGCGCCCTAACGCTCTCACTAATGATGCAACTGTCTTTCAAGGGGTCACATGTACAAACGCTGCTCTCGCTATACACAAATACGTCTAGTGTATACATAATACATCTAATGCTGACCTTCACTAATTCTGTATCTGTGTGTTTTCAGGGTCTGGCCTCAGGTTGAAAGGCTTTGTGTTCAATGCCGAGCCAAGTGCCTCGCCATGCCAGACCTCTGTTCACCGCTCTATAAAACACTGCGCTAGTGGCAAATGTCAACTGCTTTCCTGTCTGGGGATGTACTTTGACATCTGAATAAGTTTTGACTAACTAGCTGTCCATGAAATTAAATAAATAAATAAATAAATCCACAGTAAGTCCATACAGTACATAGACATTTGAAAAAAAGTGTCTACTTTTATAGATAATAATTCAGCACACACATTTCAAAACACTTGAACGCTTTAATATTTTTTTTCAAAAGGGACCAATACCTTCCCTTTAACTGTAGACAAAAAAAAAAAATTAATTGCATAGAGATGTCATTGAAATAAACACTGTGTAGACTTTCGAATCTATTAAAAACATTTGTCAACAAGCAAACCATCAGAACACTGTGTTTCATTTGCTTCTGCTGCAAATAAACAGAGATAATCACAAACTGCTTTTCAGAAAAAGCGCCCGTAATGTACAGGATTTTTTTTTCACAAAACATCCAAATTCTGGATTGACTCAATACTGCATCACTGTAACACTTAGCGACAGGAGGCTCAGTACACTCTGTGCTCTCTGTCAATGCCATTAACGTATGTGTTTTGACTGGACCTTGTATATCTGAGCGTTTTCCTGCGCCTGCAGTACTTAGAGATGATTCTGTGCTCAGGCGAGACATCTGGACAGAAAATCATTGAGATTTCAGGAATAGTCACACTGGAAGTGGAATTTAATGAGCATTACAAGCTACAACCCTGCAGCAGCGTTAAACACATAACTTACTCTCTGTCCACACCCATGCTCAACATAAATCCATCAAAGGCATGAGGAAAATACTTCTAAGTCTGCGTCAACCTGAAAAGAACAATGTGCCATATCCTTACATCCAGTCATACATGCCAGTCAATGAATCCCTTTGGAATGTGCCTTAATGTAAAAGTGTCACTCAAATCTTCAGTTAGTAAGAATGTACCTTTACAACATTGCAGAGATGTTTGTACAGAGAACAGTAGCGTGTTCATATATGTCACTGCATATCATAAGCACATAAGCACATTGGGAACCCACATTCACTATCTCCTGTGCTTTACTTAAAAGGGCAGGTAAGCCCCGATGCCCAAAATTAAAATGACATTTAGCGACAATCCTTCAGATGACTTGATATGTTCATATCGCCCACGCTGAGATTTAGCCCCAGGTACTTAAGTGAGGAAAAACCCTTAAGCCTTCTCCCCAGCTGTTGGGCCAAGATTTCAGGTTTCACAAAATGGTTCACATTCACCTGTCAGGCGCGGGGTGGGGGTACACGCAGGACGTCACGTGCTCAGGCAAATGTCACTTTGTGCGCGAAGTGCTACCCCCATCAACCCTCAAAAAAAAAACAAAAAAACAACAGCTGCATATTGTATTCAGGAATAGGGCAACGGGGCGTTCGTACAGGCATAATATCACAGAGGAGGCGATTCCTTGCGCAGGCCTGTCGAGCATGATGTACGTAGCGGACCGGTATCTTCTCCACCAGAGCTCAGATTGTTTTGATATTTTTATTAACATGTCCTCAATCATAAATCACCCCAGCAACTGAGGCAGATCCCTCCTTTCTGCGCAGCATCAGATTACAGGTGGAAGACAAAGTTATCGGACACCTTGCCACGTGTCTTGTGTTTAAGCTACAACACTTCTCCCCCCATAACCAGAGGGGGGGAAAAAAAAATAAGTAATACAAATTCAGTTTACATTCAAACATAACAATGGAGTGGAATACAATATGCATACTATTATGTAAATGTTTTTCTCCCATATAGTCTCTGTGGTTCAAAAGCAACCTTCTGTCCCTTATCTGCCTTTACCGAAGCTGGAGACAAAACCACTCGGACAGGCAGTAAGCACTTCTTGCAATGTCAGGATTTGATGTCATATCGCTTTAAACAACCTCCGAGGACATCATTTTCTGTTATTGTCCATCTCGTGATGTTATCTTCACAAAAGGGACATATTAATACATTGTTTAAGCACAATACTGCATCTATTTACATTACAATAACACTATATAGAATGAAGAGTGAATTATTGTCTATGGTTTTGATTCTTTTTTTTTATTCTTAAGTTACTGTAAGTATTGGTTGTTGAGTAACTGTAATAGACCATCTATCTCTTTTGTTTGCTTATGTTTTGAATAAGGGGCAGGCAGGCTCCTTTTTAGTCATGGAATGTGTAAATTGAGTTGTGTTTTGATCGTGAATCTCTTCTGGAGCTGTGCACTACCATGAGCAGAACAAATAAATAATGAAATGAAATAATGAAATATTCTTCTTTGACTTTTCACTCAGCCATTCGGCGCCCCCAAACTCAGGCGGAGCAGCCGAGCCGTTCTGCAGCCGCACACATTTTCATGTCATCCTAACTTGCCAGTGTGCGCAAAACTGTCACACTCCCTTAAAGGCTGCGGATGCTATGTGTAATTCCTTTAACACAAGGCCATGCAGATATCCTTATCATTGTTGTAATGGCCTGCGCATGCCACCCTGCATCCTGGGAGCTTCCACGAGGCAGCTGGTAATTCATTTAATTTATTCAGCTCAAACAGTGGGCTATCAGACAGTACAGCTACTTTTGTTCCTGTGTTTATGGGCTGGAGTACATCG
Organism: Neoniphon sammara; assembly: GCA_900302535.1. Classification (NCBI taxonomy): domain Eukaryota; kingdom Metazoa; phylum Chordata; class Actinopteri; order Holocentriformes; family Holocentridae; genus Neoniphon; species Neoniphon sammara. The sequence goes on along the minus strand of OMKZ01035670.1, from coordinate 23,189 downwards.
CAGGGCACACAGCAGCCTTCGTCCTTCAGAAGTGATCTCATGGTCATGAGTGATTCTATCAAAGGTCAGGGAAAAAAAATCATTCATGACTTCCTATTTGTAGCTGGTGACTCTGCTTTCATGTAGATACCAACAAATATCTGAACACATGGACAAAAGGAAACTCTTGATTCGTGCCCTAAAGGTTTACGAGTCACTACAAAGTTCAAGCTTCTGATCTTTTACATATGGTAGGATATGATATAGAACTGACATATGGCACTCAATCCACATCTACAGAGACTGGCATGTTTAACAAGCTAATATTTTTTTTTGCCCGGTTTTGAAAATGACCTCGATTGAGAAGCATTGTTTTTGCTCCCACCAGAGTAGAGGCTGCCTTTGTTGATTTAATATGTAAACACCATCTGTATTTTGTTTAATCCTCCTCAACAGGTAGCCAACTCTAAAGCAGATCCCATGTCACTCACAACCTAGGACATTTGGCACTCTGGCTCACTGATTCAAATCTGTGTTGGTGCTTCAAAGCAAATATCTTGTTCACGTGTGGTTTGAGCGCTGCGGGTGTATTCACCTGGATCACAGTCAGCAGAGAGAATGAGCTTTATCTCTCCTGATGGATCTGGCCGTTCATAATGGGGTGGACTCATCTAATGAGCTCTGATTAAACACAGACCTTGGCTCCAATTCAAGCTATCATGAGTACATAGCATGAATAACTTTGCATGGAGTTTTTTAAGTATTGTGATCATTTTCAAAGCAAAATACACACCATCTTAATTAGGAGCTTTTCTGTTATTTAATTATTTGATTTTTTTTTTCTTTTTTTTTCCTCCCCAGTATTCACCAATATGGTTGCCTGAGCATTTTGGAGATAAAGCATCTGAAAATTACTGGTTTTCCTTTTTTTTTTTTTTTTTTTTTTTTTTTTTTTTTTT
>OMKZ01035662.1:34000-62033 GCA_900302535.1 Neoniphon sammara | reverse complement strand
ATGATCATAACACAATAACACAGCAGCGTGGGTTCAGTGTTACCTTGATGGCTGCTGAGATTTCAAGCATTCACAATAGCGAAGCCGGTGTGGTCGCTTTGTTTCGTTTTGGGGGAAGTCACCCCTCTCCACATTCAGTGCAGACTGCATGGAATAGTGTTAAATTTGTTAGTGTCTAGTCTGGTATCCAGGCTAACACACATGCATTTCAAGCTGGTAAATGTTCAAACTTATTCAGTCAGTTTGGAAAAACATTATCATAACAAACTAACCACATTTATGGAACTATTGATCAGCTATTACATGTGTTGTTAAGGTAAACAACATATACTGTGTGTAGTTGCTTTTAGCTATACTGACACTACTTGTTGCCCTTTTTTAAAAAAAATCCATGTTCTCTAATTCCTTTGTTATGTGTAAACCTGTGTTGTGGTGTAAACATATTGTCTCTAACTATGGTAAATGAAATACTACTTAGCTTATAACTCCCAGCCTTCTGAGTCTGTATACAGAGGCTGACAGGGACAACTAAAGCATAATAAAAGTATGTATTGTACCTTTAATACAGTAATTTTGGAGAAAACAGTGATGTGTAAGGTCCAGGGCACAGTACTGTGCAGCCAGTGCATGTGGTCTGTCTGAAAGGTTTTCTTATCATTCAAAGCAGCATACATACCTAAGAACAAATCTGGAGAAAATAAAACAAAATGCTAACAAGCTACCTGGTTACTGCATGAAGTGGCATAACATTTTGCTTGATTTGCTTTATGAGAATCACCTGCACACCTGGTCTTTGAACAGTCAGATTGCTTGACTGTATAATATGGTTTTAGAGAGATCCCTGTCACACCTGGAATCAAAGACGCGATGTGACCAAGAGCATATTAAGAGAACGTGAAGTGATTTCTCATTTTCTGTTAGGCATTAGGATAACCAGGGAAAAAGCATCAATTGTGACAAGTGTTTAGTAGATGCGTAAACAATTCCATCTCATTACATTTCCCAATAACTTAGACGAAGCAATTTCCTTTGAACACTTGACCTTTCTGACAAGCATATTAAATGCAGCTGTTTTGCTGTGTGTGTCCGAATACGCATGTGCACGTGCATATGTGTGTGTGCAGGCTTGTATGTGTATGAATATATATGCATCATAAACATATTGCTTTCTCTCTACCTTAGCTGTAACTGGAACTATCAGAATCAATGCGGTGCCTCTCTGGGTGAAGGAAATAGGGACGGACAAAGGAACCAGCAGCCGCTCAGATGGGCATTATGCTCATTTTTTCTCATCAGCTCTCTGCCATATTTTAATATTGTATTAAGCTCATTGGGATGCATAGAAGAGAAAAGGGGGAAACAGAGATGAAATTGACTGATTCGCTGCCTTGCACAAATAGAAACAAATTCCTTGTGACTCTCCTCGGCAGAAGGAGATGGGGCCTTTCCTCACAGTGGCCAGAACGAATAAGCATTATTTTCCCTGCTATACATCATGCCCAGCCCCTATAGTCAACTCTTTTTCTCACCCCAATCATACACGTTTGGGAGAGCAGTTCTAGTGGGTGGACTTTCAGCTGAAGTTTATTGATACTGTGACTGAGATTTTGAAAATGGATTCGAGCTTATTTTGAAGACTCTCTCTTGATATGACAAGCCAAATAATGAATAGCAGATAGCATTTTTGCCTTGGAGAAAGAAGTGCAGAGGCAGAACCATTCGGCATGTAGTCTCTTTTTCCATCAATGCAGCAGGGGCTCATCAACAACAAACCGAAGTTCCTCTGAGGATCAGACAACAACTTGACCTTTTTTGCCCCATCAATGAAGCAGAGAGGCACAAAGCTCTGGAAACCCTGTGCTTTTCCTCATTACAGCCACAGGCACTAGGATGAATTTCAGGATTTTCTCTATCACACTGGACACTAACACTCAACATTCGCTTAAAGGTAATCATGGTATCACCTACTACTGCACGAAACTGTCAATCTTCCAGAGGGTGTTATTTTCTAACCCAATATGGAGAGTGTATCTATAGCAAAGGAGAGTGTCAACATAACCAAGCCACCAGACGGAAGCACCAGAGATTTCACATGCTGTATTTTTTATATAAGTTTTTATATATATCAGGTTACATCTTGAGTTAATTGCTCTGTCCTCATTATAAGTGATCCAGGCCTAAGTTTGGGTGATATATCCATATTATATCAGTACTGTTATATGAGATTAGATATCCTGGATTTTGGATATCGTAATATCATGATGTGGCATAAGTACTATTGTTTTCCTGGTTTTAAAGGAACAATCGGATGTATGCACTCTTTAGTAGCACCTAGTGGCAAACCGTGAAACTACAACAACAGTATCTCCTCGAAACATCTCAGCCACTGTCCCCAGCTCTGCTCCAACCTCTTTCATCCGCCCATCAACAAACATTGACCAGACAAAATCTCATTTCAGAGGAGTAGCCGGATTAGCCAGATAGAAATAACAGAAATCTAGAAATAACAGTCAATATCACCCTGAATTGTTGATTGAAGAGGTGTAATATTTCTTATTGGTCAACCCAGCTGTCTAGCTACTTGCAACAAGCTTGCACATGTACAGTTGAGTGCTGTTTGTCATCCCTTAGGGTGTGGAGAACTTGTATCTTGTATCACAGAGAGTACGGTCCAGACATTCAGTTTTGAAAGAGTTCTCGGCAGCCATTTAGATAACAGCGAGTGAGTACCATTGATCAAGACGACTTGCAAACCCCCGCTGAGACACTGCGATCATTCTGTGCCCTAGGCAATATAAATATTGCTGATTGTACCTTCAAAGGTTGCATAACGGTAAAGGAATGCAACTTTCTGAACTTATTAGCCCGTTGTAGCTGTTCTTTTATTTGCCTTTACCTGTGTAGTCATCCTTATGACTGTTAATCTCTTGTGTATAAATATCTTATGAAAGTACCAATAATCATCCTTACAATATTGTCACACTGTTGACATTGAGGTATTCGGTCAAAAATATTGTGATATTTTTTGTTTTGTCCATATTGCCTAGGTTCTTATTTTATCTTTTAAACTACGAACTCCATATGATTGTCAATCAAGGTCATAGCCACAGATGTAAGGGCAGCAGAAATGACACTCCTATAAGTTTCTCACCATACCCATAGCCATTGGGATTTTCTGTGACAGGGGCGGAGAGGAAAATTGCTTTAACAGAAAAGCCAGGGAAACTAATTTATACGAGATCAAAAGCATGAAAGAGCACTTCTGTGGAGAGATGATAAGCCTTCAAGGCCACTGCCAGAGCCCCAGGACAGTGCTCTGGTCTCAGCCATGTGGACACTTTCTCTGACCACCTGTGTCCATCACCGTCCAAGAGACGAGCCATGGGGATGCTTTAACAGGAATGCCAGCGCAACTGATAAATGGAGAGCAACGGTGAGGAGGCAGATAAATAAAACACGGCGAGAGATAAGGGCCGTGGATAGGTGCTGCATGTTGTCCTGTAGAAAGTCATTTTCATACATTACACTTCAAAAGGTTAAAAGTCTGCATGTGTGTGTGCGTGTTTGTGTAGCAGCAGAGTGATTATACATGATTGTTGTGGAGGTAATATTTTGTTACTTCCATTATCAGGGCACTATGGCTCCGACCCTTGCATTCCTTCCTATTACATGGCTGTAATGTTGGTGATCTGGAAATTTAAGCTTATTTGACTCACTCATTACGAGTCACTCCAAATAAAACCCTAAGCCAAATGCCATGTAGATGTAAATTGCAGAGAGGCATTAAGAGGGACTACCTTTTTTTGTACTTGGATTTAGATGATATTTTAAAGGAACAGTTCACCCAAAATACAAAAAAAGACATTTTCCCCTAGTGTAATCTATCCATCAAGATCATTTCAGTTTGATTTAGTGAGGTTTCCAGTCTGATGCAATCCTCTCAGCACCCCAGTACAATGGGGCAGGGTGGGCATTGTTTTGTGTAGATCAAAAAAGACAATTCGGCATAATCCAGGGTCCTTGGGGATGAGGAGTTTCATTGGGAACTATTTCCTGATGAAGAACACTGTGTCTATCCTCCCCCAGTGAGCACAAATTAGAGGCAGATAGATGCACTTAGGTGCTGTTCTTCGGCAGGAAATTGTTCCTAATAAAACTCTTCGCCTTTGAGGGCTGCAGATTATGTCAGGTATCTGTGTCACTGTTTTTGGAGAGAGCTGTTGCTGGTGAGTTTTTTTACATGTACATTTTTGTCGAATTGAGCACCCCACTGTATCGGGGTGCTCACCAAATCGCACAGAGAGAGGAATAATATATTTTTATATATATTTCGGGTGAACTGTCTCTTCAAACTTGACACATTGAAAAAAAATTTGAGGTACGCATGTGAAGTTACTCACACCAAAACAATATATTAAGATAAGGGTTTTGATATTGGTGCAGCAGTTTTTGTTTCAACCAGTGTTTGGAAATTTGACTCTGCATCAACCTGCAACATCCCATACAATATTTCTTGATAATTTTTCTTGACATCTGTATATTTTGACATTCTTACTGACAACCATTCTCAATCTCAACTGACAACTGTACTCGTCACTCCTTATCGTGGTGGCTGACTTCTCCAATTTACAGTGTTAAATTGCTATGCACTAGCTAGGCTCTGCACTGTATGTGTTTGAGAGCAAATGATGAAATGAGGTGTTTACAAGTCCTTCCACAACTCTATCGCTATGCCATCTATCACTGACGTTTGCAAAGAGAATGATTGACAGAGATTCCTACAGCAGCGTATGACAGTGTCGGCGGGGGAGTTCATATCCTGGGGAAACAGACCTCTTGTCAGTGTGGAAGACAAATGTATAATGTTTCATTTGCGATTTTGTTCGGCCCTGTCCACTATCCTGCGTTAACAAATATATTCAGTTTTGAGAGGACACACAGCACCCTTCCAGGAAGATATTTTAACACATCGAGCAGATCAATCTATCTCCTTAATTCTGTCTGTCCCTGTGACACCCGCCTTTTCTCCCCCAGCCCTCTGAAGTCCAACACCAGCTACCTTGTGTAAACTCGGCAGGAGCTCTGGCTTAGGCTGACAATTCCACAAAAGGCTTTCATCAAAGTTAAATTATGACAGCTGTATTTGAAGGTGACATAAAAAGCACTCATCCAAATATGCAAAATTATGAAAATTAGGTACTTATGAAGCAGTTGTGAAGTAAGAAGACTCAATACTCTTGATATTTCAGAGTTTTATAAGATCCATATTTCTCTCTGCATTCATATCTTCTCATGGAACATCTACCTATTATAACCTGATAAAGATATAGTATGTGGCACCCTTGGTCACTTTTAATATCTCTAAAGATGTATATTAACTTGCACACAGTAATGGTTTCAATACAAGTTACATAACGGAACAAATTATTGATATAGACTCAGAAAGGTAGTAACACATTTATTAATGCATGCAGTTTACCAGCTTCTGCTGACCTGGTTATAAGTCTCATTCAGCATATCTCACTTTTCACAGCTGCTGTCACACTAGCTCTACTGTATAATTCAATTAACTTAATACGCACTGGCTTACTATTAATTACTAGGGGTGTGAATGTTTGTCTTAACAGAGATTTACTTCGATTCAAAATTGATGATTTAAGAACTATTTTTCTTTTTTGGAATGGTTTCAGTTCAATTTGAGATGAAAACCATGATTTGAGTCCATGATTTGATTCAGTCCTTTTAGCCAATATTTTACATCCATTATGTAAACACAGGCAATCATGTAAGACTATTCTTATTCTTCAATAAAATTATTTTAGCAATATTTACTCTTAAAAAACAACAACACTATTGAAAAAAACAAGTTGTAGCTCATAGTGTCCTGTCAGATCACCACAATGCTAGGTCTTTATTATTTGAAGAATTGTTGTGAGTGATTCAGTTCAATGCATGAAGTCAGAGCGATTCATTCTGTTTATTTCTTGTGGCAGATCGATCTATCAGTGCAATGGATCGTTATGCCCCAACTTGTTGCTGTTTTTGGTAAAAACTCTTTCCCTGTGCAATCTCCACCTTTTTAAGTCACTACTTAATTTGTGACTTTGAACTAGATGGTGCTACATTAGTGGTTAGAGCAACACTATAGGTTAGAGAATATGTAAAGGTTGCTTTGGAGGGAAATCCATGTGAGGAATGAGAAATGCCTTTCTATCCCTCAACATCTAAGTTCAGGGTGCCCTTGAGCAAAGCACATAATACCCCTGTAGCCCTAGAGGAGCCCACTGGCCAACACAGGAGAGGTTGCACTGGACACCTGCCAGATGTGAATGTATGCAACTGAGGCACTGTAACGCAGGGCAGTGCTGAAAAAGTGGCTGTATGCTTAGTCATCTTTCCCTGCATAAGCAAATGTTAAAATAAATCAGTCTCAAATAAGTTAATACTGAATCCTTATCTACGCACTGAGTGTTGTCCAGTCCATGAAGGTTTTAATGTATAATTTGTCCACATGAGCAACTCTGGGAATTACACAAGGTAAAATTATATTAGAATATATAGAAGCTCCATAAAGGTAATTTAGTGCGGCAAAATATCTTAAAGTGCAATGCAACTTTGTTTTTGAAGTTTTGTTTGGGCAACAATATTATATTATCATAGCTGCAAATCAATATTCATGAGCTTTAAATTATTCATATTTCTTTGCATAAGAAACTTACACTGTGTTGTCACACCACTTCAAAAAAACCCTAATACTCTTTCTTTTATGTCTCTGAGACTTCATATATGTTTCATGTTCACAGGGGAACACTGAGAAGTTTTTGGTTCTTCAGCTTTGTTGCACAGACCAGCTTGGATTTTGAACTGGTTTAGGATAATTTGGGTTGGAATTAGCTGGTCTATGCTGAGCCAAGCAGGGTTTAAGCTTGTCCATTAGCTTTTCATGCAAGACCAGCTTGGACTAAATGAATGTAATGTGGCAGTGGGAGATGCGGTCAACCAATTTATCCGAGCTGGTCATAGTGTGGCGAAAAGAGGCTGCTGGGTGACAAGTCTGGGTCAAATGAAAATTCATGAAGCTTGTCACCCAGCATAGGCAGCATAGCCCCCTATAAATAATGTCATCTGAACCACAATATAATGTTAAGCTACACTGTGTACGACTCACACAAAGAGTAAAACAAATCAAATGCAAGCTTCATTGGAGGGACATCAAACCATTCCCGTTTACTTAAAATGCTACTCAGTGGTCTTTCACACATAGCGTATACTGTATATGCAAATCATGCCTCATGCAGAAGATCAGGACGCACACACACACACACACACACACACACACACACACACACACACACACACACACACAAAATGCAATTACTTCAGCCAACTGAAGATTGGAACCTCTTTAAGTTTGTGGTTTAAAGAAAGCTTAAACACAGTGGACTAAAAAGTGCTTTGGAAGTTTAAAAATATTTTATGTGACATGATGTAGCTGTGATGTATGCTGATAATGGCAGAGTAAGACTGTTGAAAAGCCCACTCTGCTAAAGCCGATGATTATTTGTCACAGTAGCAACAGTACTGTCACAACAGTATGAAATGACAGCAGGGTCTAAAAACTAGTCCACATAAATGTGCCAGGGACCAGAATTCCCCTACTTCTGCAAAAAAACATGTTGAGTTTTTCACTTTTGCAAGCCTCCATACCCTGACAACCCTGAAGAAATATTTGAATTTTATGTAAGCTAGCCATTACTATCTTTGATTGTTCGCTAGTTTCTCATTATCCCTGACTTATGTCCTGCCTCTGACATCTCTCCTCCCCTTCACAAAAAATTTCCTTAAGTCCAAGACAAGAACATCTTTGTGTCTGAAAATTGTGGCAAATTGAGCAGAGGGAATCAAAATCAATAAAATAACCATCTTTTCTAACTTACTTTGAGTCATCTGCACCCATAAAATTAGAGGAGCTCCAGCACACAAAGCCAATGTCAGCTGACAAGCACTTACAGCTGACAGCGTGCATAATGGAAGCTCAAAGTAGTGTTGGCAACTCTCCTCCAACTAGCTATTGGTGGCTCAAAAAATCGCTAGAAGTTGCCAGATGATGTCATGCACTAATTTCTTCTATGAATGCAGTCATATCATTCATTTACATGCAAAGCGGGAATTTTAGACCCAGGAAGACGGACCACCTAACTGGACCAGCCAACCTGAGACAAACTTTTGCGACTATAAACACAAAATATTGGAAAAACAAGAACAATTTGTTCTGTTAGAGGGAAACTGTGGATCTGTTGACAGGCCCTCCTGCTCTCCCTACCCTGTTAACAGATTGTTTATGCTGTGATCAGATCTCTTTGGATTAGACAAACAAGTGACACAAATGTATGTGCAGCGGAGCCATAACAATTTCACACCAAATTGCTGTGATATGGAAAAAAAAAATGCTGGATTTGTTGTTTGTCTCTTGTCACCAGCTAGGATGTAAAAAGTCACTAAATCTAAGGACAAATGCTTGCTAGCGTAAGCAACAATTTGACACACAACATCCCATACCCTTCTGAGTGTGCAGGTACAGTAGGGTGCTGCAGAGATCCACACAGTTTCATGGTTGAGCATTAGTTTCCAGTCAGGTTTTTTTATCTTCACCACCCGATTTACCCCTAAAGCAATGTATTGAACTGCAACCGCTGCACCTTAGGTGAACCCGCACTCTGAACCCTGTAAAGAAATTCGTGCATGCATGTAGCCCCTCCCTATCTACCATCTCTGGTCACGTTCCAAACTTCGCCTCGTTTTCTCCGCTCCTCCACCCTTGCAGGTCACCTTGTCCTGCCATCGCTACGTGGACTTAGAGATTGTTCAGCTCAGTCGGGACTCCTTTCATCCCTCGCACCAGAATGGTGGAAAGAGCTTCCCCCTTTCTGGCTGAATTGTTACCCATTTACCTAGGCTGAATACCCATCTCTTCAGTATATATCTGAAACCCACCTGCACTGACCTATCACGCAAGGACCTCCCTCCCCCTTAAAAGCTTAAAAAATCAAATAAATAAAGTATGAGTGCTACTATTCCCATTGAAAGCTTAGCTGATGAAGCGTATGATATGATCAATCAGTTTGACTATGTTGCGAAAATGTACGTCTGTTAAATGATGTAATGCAATGCAATGTAACAGTACTGTGAGTGTATATCTGACACAAAACATCATATTTCCTTTCTGTAACATGGCCAGTAACAAAATCCTAATACTAAACACTGCACTGAATCATGTATAAAAGCAAAATGACCGACTCTAATTTCATGGTTATCTGAAAGGGGCATGTGGTAGCGGGGTGTGGTTTTGAACTGAGACGGCAGGAGTGGTTTAATCAACAGCCGGTAAACCTGGTTGTACTAATGACCATGTGTTTTTGTTCTGCGGTGAGACTGCAGCCTGAAGACACACGCCAGGGAACCAAGACTGAACTCTGAGGACAGACAATATTGAGTTTGGCTGTTAGATAAGTTCAGCTGGTGGCCCGACGGTGTGCTGTTTCATTAAATTTAACCAGTGTTATTAAAGACAGACCTGTGTGCTCTGGAATACCCTGTCTCCGACCGTTCATTTGTTACAGGGCATTAATTAATTTATGACTTTTATCAACCTCTATTAGCACCAAATGAATTGCGGGCACATCAACTGGTTTCAGCTTTAATTGACAAAAATAATATTCATACTTTTATACATGGCCCGAGCACTTAGACAGGTGAGCTAGTTAATTAGAGCAAAGATCCAACAGAAACATGTAGTTCTGAGGTAATATATCCCAATGCACAATAATACTTACTGGTCATTGAGCGTTTTTGGCTCGAGAACAAAACGTATTGCCATGCCCATGGGTCACTTGTAGCACCATCCTTCATCTTGGAGCGGTTCGAGGGGGGGTGGGAGTGAGTTTTAAAAAGCCACAAATTTCATTGCAATAATAATTGAGTCATTGTTAATGATCAACCCTTTCAAACCTTGAAGATAATGATCATTTTGCACAAGACAGTTAAAATGTTAGCCTTCTTGCACCCTTAATCATCTCTGATTTAAAGACAAAACTGACAGATTCTACATCCAGACCACAGACCTGACAGAGTTCAGTATTAGCCAAGACTTAAATGTGAGTGTGAGTTCCAGAGAAAGCCAGCAGCACTGAATCATCTCAAATGTATGACTGGATAAATGCATTTTTAAAGCCTTTTCAAAAAGCTGCAGACACAATAGCTCATTCTGACGCAGCAGTCTGTGGGCACACAGGCTGTGTCGGGCAGACAAATGTGGTCCAGAAGGACTTTTGTGTTTTTTCCACCGACCCCTCTTCTTCTGTCAGTGGTATCAGCGATGTCGGACAAAGCGTTTCATCTTTTCTATCCTAAAAGAAGATATTGCAATGTATCAGTGTATTCCAGTCACCCAGTCTACACACAGACTTGCTTTCTCAATAATATGCTTGTCAATGTATCTCTGTTTCTCTCTCTCACTCTCTCTCTCTCGCTCACTTTCTCTCCCATGGTGGCTTGTAAGTAAACAACACAATACTGTGAATGAATACTCACTGCTCCAGGTTAATGTACTTCATTAGAGGTCCATTTTTGCATGTCTGGCTTAATTTAACAGCCCAGAGAGCCTTCGGGACAATTCTTCTGACATTTCAAGAATGCCAGGCCCCAGCATAGGAAGCTTATGTTTATGTGATATGACTGAGAGGGAGATGGGGGTTTGGGAGAGGCCGCGGCTTACTCTGCCTGTTAATGACGGCTTACAGCCTAAGGAGACAGGATGCAGACAGGACCAGGGAGCACACAGCTGGAGTGAGTGGGAAACACTGCAATGCAAAGCACCGCCAGGAGGGGGGTCACATCTCCCCCATTCATGACAGTAGCAGTCATTTGTACAGGGCTCCCCTTTGGTTTACTTGTCACAGACATGTACCCTTTTTTTCACCAATACATTGCATCATATGCTTATATATAATGGGTATAAATCAAAACACAAAATGCTACTATTAATCAATTATGTGTATCAATAGCAAAAGGCAAAAGAGAAAGCATGCTCTATTATATTTTCATGACATATATTTTAAGAGGACGTTTAGCACTTCAAACTAGGCAGCTAAAAGCTAATGCACGGTCTTCCTGTTATTTTTTTCTTCACCATTCAAGGCAGGCATATGTGGTATGAACTAAAACCTAAAAAGAGAGAGGATACCGTGAAAGCCCATTATCCTATGATGTGTCAGATAATTGCTGATAGAGAAAAAAAATAAATTTCCTATTTCCTGTGCTATTGGGATTAGTTAAGGAGCTAATTTTACAAATAGGATCCTGAAAAACACACTTAGAAACGTAATCTGTCACATATTTTTTCTAATTGGCATGATAGGGATTGATATCATCCCCACATATAAGCGCAGACATTATACATACAGTGCCACAGGGTAATTTTCATTATTAATGAAAGAGAAGCAGACTCAAAATGTGAGAAATGTATAATGAAGAGCTGTCAGTGACGCTTGTTCTTTTAATGATATGCAGCGACCGTCAGGCAAGCAGAATGGACAGGAGAAAGCAATGTAATGGGTGCAGTCCACGCAGAAAAAGGTCATCGTTATAAATGAGCAACCTGGCTGGCTGAAGACGCTGGAAGGGTGACATGATGGTCGACTCATGCTGCTCTCCAACTCAAACACAACCTGCTTGGCGTTCTTATAGAAAACTGCAGTGTCTTTCAGAATGACCCGTACCCCTATCGACAAGGGACACGTGCTAACCAGTGTCTTCTCACTAACAAGATCCCAAGTGAGATTTATGGGAAAGTCCGATTTGGTGTCTAACGCAGCGTGTTTCACTGTGATTATCAGTCAGAATTAATATGTTGGTGCTGACAAAGACTGGCCTTGCCTTGTAGTCGATGAATGGACCACAGCCAAAGTAGAATAAGTAATAAACACAGCATTGGGGTATCACTGACATTATGAAGTCTTTATGCTATTGTTTCCATTATTTTAGTATTGAGTGTGTGAGTGTGTGTGTGTGTGTGTGTGTGTGTGTGTGTGTGTGTGTGTGTGAAATATTCTCTTTTATCCAGGTCATATCCCAGAAGAGGAAATGAAACCTGCCAGGCTTTTCTGTTTATACTGTATGGCATTAAATATTCTGAGTATAGGTGGTTATTAAAATGCAACATTTCTGTTGGAATACCATATCTTAGAACTAATGTAGTTCAATGGGACTTTGAAGATATAAACACAGCACTGCACATTCAAACGGAGCCTTTAAGTAAGGTATCATGGTAGATTTCTGTATGAAAATGCTGAAATGGTGCAAATGGTTAAGCGTTTAATGACTGCAAGGCTTTCTTATTGCCGCCTGTACCTGTCAGTTTGAATGTGCCATTTTTTTTTAAAAAAATTTCCAGTGCATTGTATCACACCGAACTAGAAATTGTCACATTTCAGTTTCATATTGTTACCTTGGCAGACGGCGGAGGCTTGAAGTGGGGAGGCTGTGTGTGATAGAACATATCTATGATCTTAGAGGAGTGAGCTCAGGGAATTAAAGCACTTGTCTGCGTGAAAATTTCCAACCTCTCTCCAAATGCTGGCTATGGTTACTCTTCTCATTTCAATGCAGTTTTTCTGTCATTGTGCTAGGACACCTTAAGTGACAGATGTGGACACACAAAAATTGGATTTTACTCACATTGCAATTGGACTCTCAAAACCAGTTTTGGCAGTGGTCAGGCATTGAATTGTGATAGCAATTCTGTAACCTGTTATTGCATAAATCCAATTTTGATATGCGTATGCAAGAAAAATTAATGTCTAGCATATTGAAATAAATACAGGCAGCTAAAGGCAAGGCTGGATGCTAAAATCTCGTAGAAATATGATATTTGTGATCAGATCATTGATCATCCCCACATTGAGTGCTCCTCTGCCCCTCTGGACAGCTGTAAAGAACCATAAGAGCATTTTTTTTAAAATAACTGCACATTCATCTAAACACACATTAACAAACTCATAAAAGCAAAGTTTATACGCATCAACATGAAGACGCTGATGTGACTCATTACACTTACTTCTTAATTTGTCTTTGAGTTCTTTGTAGAAATTAATTTTAGAAGATGACTTTGAAAAAAAAAACATGCATGCTTATTTTGGTATTCCAGCAGCAACACACAGGTATTTGAACAACAAGGTCACTCCTGATTGGCATTCCATCTCACACAACATTGTTCATCAATATTGTTCCCAAGTCAAATGTCTGATCCAGCAGGTGGAAATGTCGCATGTGATTTGTGTTTTATAATAGCTTTAGTATTCAACACAACTGTTTTAGTAAAAATTAATCAAAATGTTATCCATAATGTAAAATAGTGCTGTTCATTTTGATTATTTAATTCTAAAGAGGTCTGTCATTTTCTTGGTTGCTGTGGGGATTTGTCAATGCAGGATTAAGGTAGCCGCTACTCGGCCATTTCGTTCCCTTTGTTTTAATTGCTTGCAGCTTTATGGTGCTAACTCATCCAGAGTGTTTGCACAATCCATTAAATGAGTGGTTAATAGCACTGGAAGGGGAGAGAATAATCTGCTGTGAGCATAATCTTTGAATGTTCCAGGAAACAGCAAACTCTAAGTTGCTGCTGAATAACCTATGATATATCTTAGCAATGGGGGCATGGAAAGATCCCAGATAAATATTTTACACCTATAAATAATTCTATTTGTTTCTTCTGCCTGTGAGCAGTTGGTGCTACCTGCTTTGCAAGCTCTGCAGGCCTCTGTCACACATCCTGAATAGAATGTGCGACACCGCAGACTGCATCTCGAGTTCGACTGCAAAGTCAACAGCAAGAAAACAGACAGCTCATTCTGCAGTAAAACGATGGCATATAGATTACCCTTAGGATGTTTTGTGTGTTGTTTATTTTCCCTCAATTTCCATAATATGTTCATTATAGAATATTCATCATGATGAGTGGTAACTTAAATCTAAAAAAAGTCACCTTCCTGATACAGTGTAATACAAACAAACATTTTCTTCTCCATTTTTATATTATAATATGCCATGCAAGGTAATACAGGCAGAGCAAAGCGGGACAAAGTTTACCATGAAGACTTTGTTTGATATTCTGTTCAGCAGTTAGCGCTCTGTTGCCTCCCACAGTATGTTTAAGCTTCTCATATGGGCGATGTGGGCAATGTTTTTGGTGTGCCTCAGGGAGCTGCTTCGGTCCCGCTCTCCCTCAGTGGTTGATGATACTAATGAGGCAGTTTGTGAAGATTAAGACTATTATTCTCCCATGTTGTGGTGCACAGAGTGTGTTCCAATTACTGTATTTTACCTCTAGCTAGAATATATTTAAGTACTGTACTTACTTTTCACACAGGAGTGGGGAAAAAAAACTAGTCCCATTTATTTGTTTAATGTCAGATCTAGGAAATGATGACAACAAAACAGTGGAAACTCTTGTCTCATTAGGCAACCCATTTAATGAAATTATACCAGCTGTCGGCCCCAACAAAAACAGCTTTGATGATGCTATCATGCAAAAGGTTTTACTGTTTTGTAAGTAATGTAAGAACATTTTAAATATTTGACTGTCTCCAATGACCTGAATCTGCATTATGCTAAACTTATGTTTTCTGGTAATGCATCAACATTTGCATCAACATTGAGGAGCATTTGGTAACATTTTTTTACAGCACTCATCTACTGAGGATACTCAGGATTAGCCATAATGGATTCCAAATATTATTAACACGTATGAGCTGAAATGCCTTTGTATAGCCAGAATAAATTAAATCTACAGTGGAGTAGTTTGTAATTTGCTTCAGTGGGGCACATACAATGTAATAGGTTGCTGGAATTTAATTGCTTGAACACTATTGTCAAACATTATAATTTCTTTTAGCTGTTTGCCTCAAGGAAAGTGTAACTATGGTATACATTTGTATCATGAGATTACTAAAAGATGCCACATTTTTTAGTTATCTCATCATTTTCCTGTTCCCAACAAAGGATGTTCCTTTGAGTCACACACTATATTCATACCAAATATATACTCAATCCAGTAATACTAATAGTAACAATAATAATAATGATGATAATAATAATAATCCGTCAAGTCAGATTTATTCACATAGCCAGAAGGCTTTATGAAAAATCAAGGCTTGTCTCAAAGCACTTTACAGAGAGCAAGCCCACCTCAATCTAACTAATCAGCAATAAACCACAAAACAAACTGATGCAAATAATGCAGAAGGCAAACAAAATAAAACACAAAGAAGCAAAACAAGCCACACAACACAAACTAGCACACAGAAAAGACTAACAAGCTTACATAACCTGCCTACCCAAGCCTTGTAAATACCTGGCACCGCCATCTCAGTGAAGACAAGGGAAAACCTTGTTAGCAAATTTAAAAAAAAAAAAAAGTATAATCCAACTGAAATAAATATTTTGTAAACAATTGTTGAGAATCATATCAGACAGTCCAATAGGATTATGAGAGGTTTACAGGATTCAGATAGGAGTTTTATAGAGTCTAATTGCACTAAAAATCTGATTTCTATTTGAATTTTGAATCTGAAACCATGATACTAAAACCTGATGTGTGAATTGAACATTGATATCAATTGCATTTTAGCTCCGTAATTTTAACAATATAGTATTTGGCTTATTAAAGCAATGTAGTTCCATAACCTGGTGAAACGTCACAACTGACAGTGTTTTGTTGCTTGTTAGACTCTGTTATTTCACACATCATTAAAGTGTCTGTTGTACCTACACGCAGCCATCTCTCCCTTCTCACAAACATTACACGGGGAAAGGCAGTGCACAACTCCTGTTTTTATTTAGCTTTGATTTCAGTTCTTGAGGTTCTGTCTGTGCAGATTGTTGTAGCCTATAGGGCATCTGGCACATGAAAGAGAATACAGCACTATGTCAGTGAAGTGGATTACAAAATATACTGGAAAGTCGTCTCTTCTGAATGAATAAGGTTAATCTGTGAGAGAACAGATGATATCTTGCTTATCATTCCTCTAATCAAACAGCTTTCTGTAGATATGAGTGGGGATTCAAGTGATGCCATGCTCAGCACCACTTAAAAAAAGGATCAGTCACTCACAGATAGCAACAGTCCAAAGCAACAATCCACAACCATCTAGTCAGGCTTTAAAGAAAACATCTAACTGTCAACCACTGTTTTCTTGACCTTGCTTTTTTGTTCCTCATTAATTGAAGTTCACATAAGATTCTGCTTTTCAGCAAATGAAACAAAAACAGGGGTGTGAGACAACAGGAATGAAATGCCAGCACAGACGCAGCCAAGAATAACCTCCATTCTCTGGGTAATTACTGGGGTTATGCTGATGTTGTCAGAATAAAAGATAGGCCTATATATTTAACTTTGTTAATGCTTTCACTACATCTGCCAATGATAGGCTGTATCTTTGCCATACAGGCAGTAAATATCCCTTGCAGCTATTTGTAGATCTGGCTAATGGAATGGGAAGAGCATGACCAAGGTTAGGGAGTTGAATCTCACTGAGGCTGCCCATGCCAAAAATGTATGTATATGCTAATGATTATATATGGCATTATCTTGGCACTATCTTGGGATAATTTGACAGCAAAATGGCATATATTCCTGGAAATCTTGTGGTGTTTGCCTTTTCAGTCTCATTGCCTCATAATGTCTCACTTAGAAATAAGAAATAGCACTACAACAGAGCACTAAGATAAACACAAATTGTGCAAGCAAAAGAGGCGATTCTTGAGTGACATTATCATGACTACACTTACTTATAGATGGAAAATTTGAGTAAGGACATAAACTCACCACCGTTTCTTGCTTAAGCACACTTAAATAAGCTAAAAAACCTGTTGACAACTTGGCGACATTTGCTGCCAGATTATGAGACTTTGCAGGCTCCCATGGAAACCTTACTTCTTGAAAGTGACAAATCTGGCAGCTATTTGGATAATGGGAAACAATGTTAATATGTTGAATCCCAAAGCATTTGGTGACAAATTGGCACGCCTGATGCTTATTTGTGCTCCTAGCTTGTCTAATCCAAAGAGGTCTGGTGTGCATGCTGGATGGGAAGTCAAAACAAAATGTCAAACTTGAAACAATGCCTGAACTTACAGTTTCTTCATTGTAGTTTTGGTACTTTGAAATTACAAATGACTTTTAATTAAAGCTGCTCTAAGCAACATCACATGTTGACAGCTCCAAATGGCAGCAACATATATAACTTAATACTTAAACATCTGACAATGGTGAAGTTGTCTCTCTCTGGATGGATCGCTCACTTGCTGATGTTTAGGAAGCACATTGTACTTTGGTCTTAAATTTCAAATTTGTCACTTGGTTGGGAGGGGAAAAAAATTCATACCAGAATTTGATTTAGGAAAATACTGCAGAGTTTCAATCAGTGAGGATGGTATACTCTTTTCAGCCTCACACTGTACATTTGACAACCAGATCTTTGTGGTGTGTGAAGATATATTTTAATTTTTGTCCATCACTATTAATACAGCCAATCAAACAGCCAACAAACTGATTCAGAAGGCCGGCTCAGTCTTGGGGGTGGAGCTGGACTCTATGCATGTAGTCACAGAGAGGAGGATGTTGTCAAAACTCCTCTCCATCATGGACAACATCTCCCACCCTCTACACAGTGTTCTGGTCAGGCAGAGGAGCACATTCAGCCAAAGACTCAGAGCGACCAAGTGCTCCACGGAACGCCACAGGAGGTCCTTCCTTCCTGTGGCCATGCAACTATACAACTCCTCCCCTTTCTGCTGAAGTTGCCTTGTCCTTCATTCTCCAAGTCAAGCAGCTCCTGAATCCCAGTTCGTTCCCATATTCTCTTTCCAAGTTCCAAGTTTCTAAGTCAAACAGCTCCTGAATCCCAATACCGGGCATCAGGGGCTGCCACATGGTTTTCATGCACATGTAAATATGCATAATATACATTGTACATATAGGTATACATTATGCATATGTACATCGACCTCATGTCTAAATTACTGCAATATGCTGCAATATGCTGTCAATGGACTGTCACACTTTACACTTCTCAGCAGTTTATCTTTGCACTTCAGGGTTAAATTACTGTTAATTACGGTTAATCTACCTTTGTAGGTTACATTTTTGCACTGATGTTCATACTGGTTTCTGCCTGTCTCTACCTCATTCATTACTTTTTGCATATTTTTCTCTATTGACTTAATCATTACTATTATCAGCATTATTTTTATTTTTATTATACTGTGCATTTATTATCATTACTCGTGTAATTTATTATTTTATTTACCATTTGCACACTTGCATTACCCTTGGCACATTTACATTTGCACATTTTACTATTGCTGTTATTATTATTGCTATGTTATTTTTACAGTATTTTTTTTTTAAACTTTTTAAGTATTTTATCCCTCTTTCTGGTACTGCAGCAAAGCAATTTCTCCGCGGGGCCAATAAA
The DNA here is from genome assembly GCA_900302535.1 of Neoniphon sammara. NCBI lineage: Eukaryota > Metazoa > Chordata > Actinopteri > Holocentriformes > Holocentridae > Neoniphon > Neoniphon sammara. The sequence goes on along the minus strand of OMKZ01035662.1, from coordinate 43,500 downwards.
GTTTTCTGAATCTGAATCCAAATCTGAATCAACAAGATCATATTCAAATAAACTGCTGAACATCATCACCATAAATGTGCCTATAGATTGATTTTTTTATTTGTAACTGAAGTCCAATATTATGCTTCAGTCTAATATTACAGCTTTGGGCTGTTTGATTAGAAAACAAGGACCCAGACTTCATTAATTTCCAAGTGCTCAGAAGTGTCCCACTGATTACACAGTGCTTTTTTACAGAGCTGCCAAATACAAAAATACAAAACACAGACAAGGAGCTCATGTTTAAATTAGATGTGGTAGAGAATACAGCTTCTGTCAGCCTTCCTCTGTTTGTGACCCAAAATACAAAAACAAATCAGAGCTTCATCAGAGGAAAGATGTAAAGTATAAATTAAAATTCCTAAGAACATTGTCCAGTCAAAATTTCCAGACAGTTTTTACAGTTGTGCAACAAGAAGTGTAGTTGTATATAAGCAGTTTGTTGACGGCTCAGGGTCACATAGAATTGTATGAGCTCTGACTAGTGTCCCAGGGAATGAGCAATGAACCTTGAGAGGAAATTAAAAATTAAGCGGCCCCTGGTCTATGTTGTGCCAAAAAACCAATATCATGAAGCGCACCAACGATGGATATTCAAGGTGATTTTGTGATGTTAAAGAGAGTGTAAATGTAAATGTTAATCACTCACATCTGAGACATTTCTTGAAAGCAGTATCATAATCACATATTTATTTTCTATTTACAAATCATTGACTCTGACTGGCTCCAAATATAAAGGCTATTTTCATGTACCAGTGCACTATTTAGATAAGGAGCTATCCATGGTGCTGAAATCCAACAAATAGTGTACATCCTGGAGTAAAGCGATGAGGTTGCTCTGATGGTCTTTTTACAAGTGTTTTGATTAACCAAAGTACCTCATCATAAATGGGTAAAGTGTGATTAGAAAGGCAGAGGTCACACAGAAAAAAACATTTTGCAAAGCGTGCTGGCTAGGTATTGTAATTACCTACCAAAACTAAATAATAATGGCTGTCATTCCTTGCCCAGGTGCCTTTTAGACGACATATGATATCTTGGCAAATACTGTCAGATATATTAAATTTTGCATAATTGTAAAATGTATTGATTAGACGTTTATAAATTTAAATTCTATCTCTAATCCTATTATGATTCCATCTACCATATCCAATTCATGAGTAGCCTTAAATTTTATTAATAGAATTACAAAGTCGATTCTGAATTAAAAGAGTAGATAGTGCAAAGAGACTAAAATAGGAGTAAAACATTGTAGCAGCTGCAGTCTGATGTAGTTTCTGTTCAAAAAGAGATTTGACATTGAGGGGATAAAGAAAGATATCCAGTCCAGACAAATCGAAAAAGAGGAAATTATTAAAGTTACTTATTTTCAGAAACACTCAAAGCTAGAAAAATAATGTCTACCAAAATCAAAAATAGCTTGCCATGTGCAAATACCAAGCAACAGGTTTTGGACCATTTGACATTTGTGAATTTAATGAATGCTATTTCAGGGTGCAAAATGAATCCCGCAGTCTGATTGCCAATAATTTTATAAAACCTTTTGGCTTCAAATATTTGAATATTTAACCATATTAGGGCTAGTTATATTATTAGACGTCACAGGCAAATGATTAAGACTAAAGAAAAAGCAAATTTGCGCCTTTAATGGACACTTGGAACCATTTACAACTGATATTAAAATGTGTCTTGAATGATTGGATACCAATCAGATTTCATTTATCCACAAATCCAGGTGCAAATACCCACAAGATGCAGTGGGGATGGATTACAGATTGAATAAACCAGGGTTTTTTCAAACTTCTGCATATTCTTGACCCCCAGTTGACATTTATTAAGCCTTGGACACACATTCAAATGATTTTGCCTGAGGGACCCTTACATGAAAATATGTTTTAGTTTGCGTTATTGTTCAGTGTGATGACCCTATCTGCTCTGCACCAAGCCGCATGGACATGTGGCTTGGTGCAGAGGAACGCGTACAGCCAAGGTAATTTAACAAAGGGCTTTATTCAGAAAATAACATAATAAGCAACTAAAGCAATAATGGAGAGTGTTAGTCAGAAAAGTCAGGAGTGTAGGTGAGTGCATGATTGGCAAATGTGTGTGTGCAGTGATGTATGGTGCAATAGCTAAAAAGAAGTCAACACAAGCCAGAATGCCAAACCAAATGGTGTGTCTAGGGAGAGCACACAGCAAAGTCCATCAAGGACCTTGGACTTTGAAAACCTCTGGTTTAAAACCACCTCCGGAGGTGGTTTGGGACATATTCTGTCTGCAAGTTAGCCACATCTAAATAGAAATGTTTCTCCAAGCCAAATACAAAATTTATATTCTCCTCCCGAAATGTTATGTCCTTAACAACATAACTTAAAAGAGAACTAGCGCTTCAGGAAGCAAACACCATCAGGCTACAGGTGAAAACTTCTACTATCTTTGAGTTAGCTAATGGATAGGAAGGGTGGTTAAAAACTAAGTCTATGTTCAGGAAGAGGAATTAGCATATTGTGAGGGAAGTGCAGGCGGAGGGCAATGGGATTTCTAACTGGCAGCCGAGGACACATTTTGATAACAAATGGAAATGTAATGTGGATAAATCTCATCCGGATACAATCTGGATACAAGTGGCATGAAATGTCATGTGTAAATGGGGTCTTGGACCTCTCCACAGACAACCTGTGCTGAGGAAGATGTAGAATTACTATATATCACAATCACAAGACACCAGAGACCTTCTGCACCTATAGAAAATATAATAAATAAATCTATTTATAGCAATGACTGAAACTGCCACACATCTTTTTCTTTTTCTTTTTTTTTACCACTATATAATCATGACCTAATCCTTGGAGTCTACTGATCCATTGTAGTATTAGTTTTATATTCACATATTTAATTTTTGGAACCTCTTCACTGATGATTGATTGATCATTGATAACAACATTTATAGAAAACAATTGTCTTCACATGGCAAGCCAAAACAGATAGAGTATTTTGTATTTCCAGTGGTGTGGTTCACATTTCATGGTTTTCAACATCCCAAATACCCTCATTTCGTAAAAGTTTTAAGTAATTAAAGTCCAACAGTAAGCACACTTAAAGTGTGCTGTAGGGTACGCTGGACTACTGTAAAATATAATTACTGCAGTATTTTTCTGTGACCACGGGCCAGTGGTGGCTTGATCAGCATTATAATATCAAGGTTAAAGGTATCAGTGTTTCTTGTCCCTTGAATTCATATCATTCCTATGAGAGGACTGCTGGGAGTCAAATGTCTCTGATGCTCTTCGTGCCAGTGCCAAAACTGTAACTCTTGACAATGACTTTACTGTCTGCTTGGCTGAATATTACGATTAGCAGGCTCATTATGTCATTACGCTCCGATGTTCTTTTGCTCCCCATCTGCTGGCACATATAAGTAGTTTATTAACAATAGAAAAATGCACAATTTTGTAGGCCCCTTTGGTACTTTAAGACGATTGAATCCAAGGCATGAACATAAAGCAAAGTCCAAAAGGTATCGCAATTAAGATTTCCTGTTTTTTATTTGTGGAAACCCCCACAAGCATAACATCCTGCTACGGTTTGCGTATTGGAAAATGTTCAAAACTGCCAAACAAACAAACCCAAAACAATAAAATTCACAAAGCTGGAGTTAGCCAGCCGCCTCTCATTATGGCTTTCAGCTCTGTGAAATGCTGACAGTGTTGAGGCCTGCACTCTCCATGCTGCCCTCTGCATCACCTGCTATCTCTTAAGAACTCTTACAGTAACTGTTGTTCACACCCACCTCCACTCCCACTCCCTTCCTCCTCGTTTCCAGCTCTGTGAACATCACATGTTTTCAGGATGCTTTTCTGGCAAGCACAAATCCAATTTCTGGTGACTAATCTGCATTTTTTCAGCCTCTCACTAAACACTTCTCGACATTTGCCGGACAGAGCTGGAAATAGCGCAAGCAGAGGGCACAGCTGCAAATGTTTAACCTTGCTTGCAGGTCCAATTGTTATGCTCAGAGTTTTATTAGCTGTATTTGCAAAGGAAGATAAGTCTGAAAATATGCAATATGTGCCCAGTTGTGCAGATTAATTTGCATAGCTTTACATTTTGCCCGTGGAGAAAGAAATATACCCATCCTTTATTAATGAATGCTCTACTTTGAATGAGCCACATACCCGTCAACTAATTCTGTGCAGTCTTTCATATAAGACTTGATGACAAAACATTTTCTCATATCAACGTACTCAACACTTACAGTACATAAAGAAACTGTAATGACATTTTTTTTTTTTTTTTAGATCAGAGATGAATTTTAAGTGGCCTCATGACAATTAATTGATAAGTAAGTGACAATGATTAGGGGATCTACTTTAAAGCCTGTCATGTTTAATGAATTGTTTTGACCGATTGGTCGGGGGAGGAGAGCAGAGATCGTTGCACCCCTGTCGAGGTGGCACTAAGCGGGGGCTTTTTGGCAGCTGAACCTCTGTTGTTCATGGTGCTGCTGCCATGATAACATATGCACAGCGAGAGAAATCCAATTGTTGAGAATCATGTCAGCTGAGCTGGGGGCCACAGCATTTGCTCATGATTTATTACCGAAATGTTGCCACATTTGCCAATAGGAAAACACTTTCAGTAGAGTCATGGGGATATAGAGAGATGGATGGGAATAACAATTGAATAATATTTCTTCCCCTCTGCTTACCTCACTTTCTCCCCGGCCTTCATTTGTTTGTGACCAGCAAGAGTTTTACGTCTTGAGGTGTGTGTGTGTGTTTGCATGTGTGAGTCATTGTGCATATTATTGCAGTTAATTTATTTTCATTGTTTCATTCCAGCATTCTTTTTGAATGTAATGAGGTTTGTTTTTGAAGTTGCTGTCCTCTGTTGGAGGGTGTCCAGTGCTGCTGAATATTGCTCTCACACCAGAGGCAATATCTGGGCTGTAGCCGTGCCAGCCGCTGTGGTTGAGTTAAACTGCAACAATGCCCCTTTCTGTGACTACACTGAGACGACGGGGCCTTTAGGTGTCACTTCTTTTGCCACTCTGAAAGGAAATATAGTTCCTCTGTTGTCTTCAAGACTGATTCTTCTGCTTCCTTTGGAAAAACCCTAAAAGTCTGCTTGTTACAGCTGCTAAGCAAAATGTCATCCATCCTCTTGTGTGTGAGTTTAGGTTATTTGTTGAAATATATCTACCCCTGTAAAGATAATAATCTACATGACATCTCACAAATCACCAACATTCACCCACACACACAGTTACAAACCGGTTGAGATGCTTCTTTAGCTCTCCAAACACCGACAGTTTGAAACTGCTGCATTTCTAATGGTCATTAATTATGTATGAAGAAATGAAGGACATCATAAAGACCATGAAATGATTCTATATCATCAACAAGTCGGCATATGCTTTCTCTTTTTCCATTAAATCAATGTGGGGTCATGTCCTCTATTGAGAAAAGCAAACAAGACGCAACTTTCTCCTTCGAGCCTTGCTGCCCAGGATATTACTTTTGTTTCTGCAAGGCCAGTTCTCACTTTCATTATCAATAACTGAGCAAGAAATGCTGCCCTCCTCAACCTCTCTGGTCAAATGGTCACCTTTAACTCTTTATCATCTCCGGACCAACAGGCACAGATTAGTTGAGGTCCTTATATCACATTTAAATAAACGATGCAGAACACCAGAGCAGCAAACTAAACCGGCAGCCTGGACAGACTTGGCTCATCAGAATGTTATTCTTCCCTTCTCAGCAGATGAGCATTCAACCAAGACTATTCACACACACACACACACACATAGAGAGAGAGACAGAGAGGGTGAGAGAGCACATCTGGAGATCTCTTCTGATTGCGCATTTCAAAAGAGCAGACTAAAGAACTGAGCCATGTACAAAAGACAGTGAACATTTTATCTATTTCTTTTCACAGAGACTCTCCATTTTTCTCTATCTCCAAGTGTAATGGCAGAGGTCGTACACTGGATAACGTAAGGAAATAGTTTGTTAAACTGTGAATGTCCCAAATACTAACCTTATTTTGTGTGGAAGTTAATATGGCATGTTTGGTGTTAATATGTTGCTTTTAATGGTGACTTTTCAAATCTAATGGTCAAATGGAGATCAAGATTTGTATGATTTATTAAATATACTTATATTTAGACGAAAGAATGTCAGTTTCTGAGTCCACACCCATATGGATAAAACAACTGAGAAGGTGGCACAAGTCTGCCCAAATGACCTCATGCCATTGGCCAAGACATTTTATAATAACTTTTGGTGACCACCAGGGTGTTCACCATAAGTTATTGTATCTGAGAATAGCACATGGTCCCCAGCTTCATGTGATCCACTGGGTCCATCGGGATCCACTGCAGCCTACTTCAGCCTCAAGCCTTTGAGATGTAGTCCATCCAAAGTCTCAAGTCTCTCACCTGAGTCCACCTTGAGAGCCAAAAACATAGAGCCAGAGGAACCAAATGAAGAACCAACAGAGTCTGTTCCAGCCACTCCCATCTAACGGGAATTGAGTCCATTTCACTTGATCCAACTCTTCTCCTGCATCCAGACTGGCCTACAGACTTCTGTCTCCAACCATCACATACTTCCAACTTCAGACACCAGCAAGACATTTACCCAACACAAGCAAGTATTCATCCAACCTCGATCACTTTGCTCAAGCTCCTGATGCTTCTTTTAACTTCCCTACTTAATTGGCTCACTGCTTATCAAAATTATTCTTTTGTATGTTATGTGTGTGTATGTTTTGCATGTTTTTGTATCATTCTATTATTATGGTCACTGTCATTTTTTGTCACCAAAATTACTAATAATTAAAAAAATATATATTCCTTTAGGCATAGACATTGACTTGACTCTCTGCTTCTCAGGTAACACTTACTTTAGTCATGTCAGCCTCTTTCCTTATGTATATAATCCATTTACTTTCAGCCGTTGTAAATATAAAAATATCCTTGATTTTACTTGTATACCTTACTGCTGTGTAATCCAGTAGTAGTTTTACTAATAAAGTGTGTGTAACTCACTTCAGTTGTCCAAGTGGTTATTATGCCTGCAAATCGATCGCTTAACCGATAAAGATCCTCCTGCCTTGCTTAATAAGAATTTTCTATACAAACATAATCATAATTAAAGGAATATTTGCAGTTCAACTTTTCTTGCCTGATCAACAAGAAAAGTAGTTTCCCTTGGTTATTGCGCCAGCCCTTAGAGGAATTAACTCGCAAGACAAATAATTCTGTCTAAGAGTAATAATCAATGAATTCCTCCCTCTTTTCATAAAACAAACATCTGAGCTAAATTCCTTACATCAATAACTGACAATTATTAATATTTCTGCAATATTCAGCAGGACCTGCATGTATTGGTAGTGTCATGTTTGCTTCAAGCCTCAGTGCTTTTAGCCAGTGGGATACTGATTAGTTGATGGGTGTTTCAAAGAGAGAAAACCTGAAATTAGCATTGTGTGTAATTCTTTGATTTTGAACTGATAGTCCACAATATTTTCAAAAAACTAAATTCCATCTTTGCTTGTTTTGCTGCTGTACAGCTAATTGCGATACAGCCTATTCCCACAAACGCTAGTCTAATACAAGATCATATCAGAAAAAGTTGGACAACATTTTGTTGCTACAACTTGGAAACCCTTGTGTGCTGAGCTCACTGGATTGGCCACATGCAACATAATTTTTAATTATGAATTTAAGATTAATCAGAAAGAAACTGCAGCAGATGTTACTTACTATTCATGAGTGGAGTTGATTGTATCAGTGCGAATATGACTTATTATTTTGATTTATATCACATCAGATTGCCAACATCGGTGGTTATGTTTTCTGTCCAAACATTTCTGCTATTTGTAATGCCAACTCGGAGTTACTAGAGAGCATGAAAAAATTCTCAATTTTCCTATGTGCCATTATAACACGGAGACTAATGTGAATAATTATTTTCTTTTAGTCAGTGGTTCATTTTGACAGTTAATCTGACATGAATTGAATGCTACATTAACACTATAATAAACAATCCTCTAGTGTACAGGAAGTGATGTGTTTTACATTCATGCAGCTGCAGCAACACCGGTTTCTTGGGAATAAACAGAAAAAAAATGAAAACAAGATGGCGTTAACCTATGTCAACATGCTACAAGCTGCTCTATCTGGACACTTTTTGCTGTGTTTACTGTGCAGTAATCAACGACTACCACAACATTATGTCCTCAGTCCTCATTTTTCTTAGCAAAGTTCTTGCTGATTTTGATGAATTCGTACATTTGTGCCGGTGCAGTATGGAGAATCACAACGTGTGCTTGTGGAGCACACAGAGGTAAATTCAGTCTGTCATTCTCATCAGAAGAGCATAAAATAATTAACTGCTTCACTGCTCGAGCTGAATTCTAAGGTTAATGCTGTGAGACACTCTGCAGTATGTCTGGGGACTTAATTTTGTCAACCACAAATTGATTCTTTGTTGCCAGGGTAAAGTTGTGCTTATCTTTGCTCCTGCAACTCTCAATGGTTTGATGTGATATGATAATTCTCAAATATAATAATTCATAGGAGTGAGAAAAAAATGAACGTTCTTCCTCCACCTCCTCTGTAGAAGCTTTTTCAATACAGGCAACAAAATTATGTACGACTATTGAGGTAGTCTCCACTTACTAACCACTGAACTGTGCCAGTGGATGTAGTGATCATGCAAATTGCAAAGTCTCCAATGCAAATGATTAAATTTTCTGTGTGGATTGTCTTCGCTTTTTTTGAAGCTAGCCTGCTAACTCCTTGCTACACAATGCAGCACCACCACTATGAAAATGTGACATTTACTTTGTTTCCCACCGTCTAATGAGCCAGTTAACATTCAGTTGTTCACCCTAATTGACTCTTACGCTAACCGGATGGAGGCACAGGACTCCAAATAATTACTCTCTTTATGAGCCAATGTCTAATGAATTTAAGTGGCATATTTACCAGTCGGGTGACTCTGGGTAGAGCTGATGGAATGAAAATATGCCTGCTTCCAGCTAAATATGAAGCATTTAGGAAGAGCATACAGTATAGCATGTCGATTCTGTCCACATGGTCTTTTAAAGGCAATAGCAGCTGGTGATACTAGCAGAGCTTCGTATTGGTTCACAATACAACACGTATCATGACTCATAGGTTACAGTAACAGTTACAGTTGGCATTTAGCAGACGCTTTTATCCAAAGCAACGCACACATGAGAGTTTAGTGCAACACAAGCAAGGTTCTAGTCGGAGACAACGATGACAGTAAGTGCAACAAAGTCCCAAAGTCCCATTGGCTCATAAATAGAGTTAGGATTTGTACCACAATATATAGCAATACTCAACCCAACCGACTGCAAATGTACAAACTAAACTTTGCTGCATAACACCTGAGTTGACTAATAAAATATACAACATACACTATGTA
>OMKZ01035662.1:16497-33546 GCA_900302535.1 Neoniphon sammara | reverse complement strand
TTTGTTGTTGTGTTTTCTGTCTGCTTGGGATGTGATCCCACCTCCCCTGCAACCTGACTGGTTGCTGGAAATCAAAGTGACACTGAGTGAGCTGTGTACTTGAGCCAAAGTTGACTCTGAAAGCAGATGAAACACACGGTTACATCACCATGCAAGGGGGAGATTTGAGTAAGTAGAGGGAGCATTCAAGCAATCCAAGAATTTGGGGAAGTGCTCAGTAGTCCTATTAAATCAAATGACATTGAAGTTTGGTTTGAAAATGCATGAACATCGGTCTTATAAATAGACAGTTTTATCAAAACACTTCTTGACAGATTTACCACATTACTGCAGTGGCCATTATTCAATGACATAGCCCCCGAGGAAATACAATTCAAATGAATAGAGTCTTCAGGATTGTTTTCCATGGATGACTTTATCAAACCATTTATTACAGAATGAAATTGGATTTTGCAAAACCAGACTGATTGTTAAAACCCAATGAGAACTTCCATGTCCATTCACAATGATAAGGGAAATTCATAATTATGTTCTAGGCAAATAGGATATAACAGCAAAGTGTACAGTATATCTGGCTACTGCCAATTACTGCATAATTTTTGATTTAATTCATCTTTTGAGTTTTGACATTGTTCTCCACCTGGAAATAAGTGTGTGTAAAAATAAAGCTGTATGGGTTTTCAGCTGCAGTACGGTTCTCTCCTCATTTCATGCTTATGAGTTATGGCGCTTGTCTTCTCTGGGTTTTTGATCTACAGCTTTGCAAGTCATTCGGCCTTGGCTCTTAACACGATGTAACCATTAGCATGGGGATCCCTGACTCAAACAGAGTAACTCCATCGAGATTTTTTTTTCCTCATCCAATTACTTGGCTCTAGGCAAAAAATGAACTCTTCAAATTTTAAGAAATTTGAAGGTTCTATCTATCTATCTATCTATCTATCTAAGAAACACAGCAAATATGAATTCAGTAACTGGAATTCACAGTAAATATCAAAAATACTTAAGAATGAAAAGAGAAGACGAAATTTTAACATGCATGTTAAAAAAATGCAATAATAAACTATATGATGTATAACGTCCTTGAGAGAACTTTATCTTCAGTTTTTTAAACCCTCAGCTTGCCTTGAGTGTACAGAAACTGCAGACTTACAGTAAAGTACAAAATATGGATAATCTCTGTAAACTCGTTAGCTATTTTTTTATGTTAAAGAAAAAAGAAAAGCAACTACCTGTGAGATTAATTCAGTAGAATAAAAACTGCTTTGAAGTGTGAAATGATAAATAATAATCTGTTTAGTCAAAAATACAAAGTTCCCTCAAGCAGAAATAGTTAATACATTACTTGAGTAAAAATCTGCTTACTTTCCACCCCGCTGGCCAGCCTACACAGGTGAATCATACATCAGGACAGGTCTGATAAATTTAATAAATACCCCGGCTGGGACATCTGAGGACAGCCCTGCACACTTGGCAATGCTGAGGTAGTGAAATTTTGGATGAGCTCTTTAAAGCATATCAGAGGATCCTGTAAAAGTTCAGCAGAATGCTGTACACAGAGGTGCCTGAGTGATTCCCTGCTTGCAACAGCATGTTTGATCTGGACAACAAGAGATGACTATCTGTTTTGATGTTTACGCATGCTGATGACTCCATCACTCCTTTAACAAGCACACATTCCTCTTGAATGCGGGAGTCGATGACCAGTCAATGACCCTCCCGGCTCTCTGACATTAAAATTACACTCAGGTTAAAACTGATCACAGATAATAAAATCACAGTTTCATAACAGAGGTGAGAAAAGCTCCCTAATTACAGAGGAGATCAAACAGAAACATCTTATGAGGATGTAATAACACATGCAAAACACTATTGTATATACAAAATACCATAATATTACTACAATAATGATGTTATTGTTATGTGCATGTTTAATGAAAATATATTTAACAGAAATTTTAATTAATATCATTTACATTACATTATCATTTCTACCTTATTTTGCCTTCATGGATTCTAATAACTAACTTCATTTCCTTTTTTATATGCATTTGTGTTAATTTGTTTTCTTTTTCTACAAAGCACTTCATTTTATTGCAAAGCACTTTAAACCTATTCTTCTGTATGAAAGGTGCTCTATAAAAAAAGGAACCTTATTATTATTGTTAGTATTCTTCATATTCTTATTATTACTAGTAGTAGTAGTAGTGGTTGTTGTTGTATTTGGGCTTCAAAAAGAGGAGGGGCGTGGGTTTTGAAATGCACAAAGCACTAAACCTGGTGAAGTCATTGCTGAGTCACTGATATTGATCAACAGCCCCATCACTCCCCCTCCAGATATATTACAGTTATTTGGTGCTATGGAGCAATAAAAATCTTGCTTATCCCCCTTACAGGCAGAGGGAGAGCGAAAGCTGCAATCCAGCGGTGTTCAGTGGTGGAGGCTAACTGTCAAAGACAGGCAGGTTTCTTCTCTCGCCTAATTACTCAGAGGACCTGTCCAGGACTTCATGTCAGCACTGACCCCACCGTGATCCAATTTGACCCTTGGCCCACACAAGGCAGTCTCTGGTGTCACTGCCAGTCAAGAGGAGGTCAATGAGTCCCACCTCAATAGTCATCAGCTCAGACTGTCTCCAAGGGACCATGAATAATCCCTGTCATTCATCTCAGGCTCTAGAACGGCAGTATGGGGCAGGAGCTGTGACTTATTTTGGTTTAAAGGCCCTTTGTGGGCCCAACTGACTGGACTAAGTGCTTTGTCTTTGTAAATGCATTGTTATTGTTACTCACTAGGGCTGAACTATTAATCGAAATATTATCAAAATTGCAATATGGCAAAGTGCAATATCCAAATCCCAGGAGGTGCAGTTTTTTGATCAATGTAAAATGTGTGACAAAAGTATTATAGTGCTACAGATATGCCCCAGCCTACATATTTCAGGCTAAAATGAAACTTATGGTGCAAAAATTTGCATTTCCACTAAGATCATGAATTATATCGCAATAGTAATGTCTAGCTGCCATATGATTTTTTTTTTCTCATATTCAGCTTATGTTTTGGAGCTCTGGGTATTAGGTTGTTTCTTCATAAAGACAAAATTAACCCGCATAAATGATTGGATTTACTCTACATGCGTTCTAGGGACTTTTGCAACTGCTTTGCAAAATATTCATGTATTTGGAGTTATTGGGTGCAAGCCAGTTAAGATCTCAGTTTCGGCCAAGGCATCCAATTTGCAACATTCCCTTTGCCCTCTTTCTGTTAGAGCCAATATAGAGTTACACTGTGCATGGTCTTTGAGAGCCGTGCACTGGGACTAAGGGTAAACACTGCACTCTTGAATCCCATTAAACCCGAGCTCCTTGAAATCATCACAGTGCACTTACATGCACAACACAATAGTGATCATCTGCAGATCTAAAAAGCTAAATCCAAATCTTTTTTTTTTTTTAACACATATCTTGTAATTTTTTTTCCCATACATTTTACCTTGAGTCAAAAGATTTTCCATCGCTAGGGGCATAAACAGAACCAAACATTTATTAGAGATATTTTAAACAGCAATCCAATCTGTGACATTTTCTGATTAATGGATTAAACCAGACTCGACTCTCAAGCTTTAGCCTGGTGCATTTGATGAATGAAAACAAGAATAATATTCAAACCTTGTGCCTTTGCTCTTGCTTTTTGTGAGCGTTTACAACCACCGAGAGCTTCCAAATAAATGGCGTGTTTACTGCCTTTTGCTGCGACTTAAGAATACTTTACATACATGGGTTTAATGAATAATCAATAACTGCAGAGTGATTTTCACCCCTCAGAGCCACCTTACGCTTTTGGAATTCAAAATCATAAGTATAATCAGGAAGTATGAAGGTTTGATGGTATCAGCGGCCCCGGCATCATTTACTGCCTCATTAAACTCCCTCCATCTAAGTGCTGTTGTCTGTTTCGATCTGTGAACAGCCTAAATTTAGATATATGTACTATTCCATTTATTCCACACAGTGTGACTTCTGTGCCTTTGTTTTTGCAATGGAGCATGTTGGAGATTAATGGCTCTATTTCAGACAGTAAGTGTTGTGTGTAGGATCTGTGTATAGGCTGAGTCATCCAAGATCAATGTGGACAGCCTGATGGGACATTTGTGGAGACATGCATGCTAATTTAAATGTTGCAGAATGTGATCATAAAATGCTGCTGTATGTGCTGTTAGTCTGGAAGCTGGCACCCATTTTACACCGGGGCTGTCTGTCAATACATGTTTCAAGTTCAAAATTAAAGGATTATAGCCAGATATTGACATTAGTGGCATATGCCATTGACATTACTACTTCATCAAAAAAATGGAAAAAAATGCAGGCTAGCTTACAAGATGGGAGCTGCATGTCTTGGTCATTAGAAATAACATCTAAACAAGTTAAATTATGTCTGTTTTCATCTATAAATTGTATAAAGGAGCCAGCTTTAACCTGCAGTATATCTTTACTGCCATTTAGTCCTGAGGGGCAGAGGTTTCTATAATAGAGTACCCACCTACAATCAGTCCTTAGTCTACATCATTCAGCACCACCTTCCCCATGGGATTTATTAACCTGCTGAATAACACAAAAGGTAAGGATGAAGACAGGGTCACCACCTTCTTTGAAGTGGCAGACAGTAGGAGATTTCTCATCAGTCCCTCTTTTATGTTCAATAAAACCTGTTCTAATTAGTCTATTCATGTTTCCACTATACAAGAGGCCACAAGGGCAAGCTATCAATATATTTCATTGCATGAACTTAATGTAAGGCACTGTTTCTTGCCATATTGCTCACCAAGGATAAAGCAGAGACTTGTTGTTCTTTTGTAGTCCTTGCACGGGTTGTCAGTGGTACAACCCAGTCACATCAACAAGACATCCAATGGAGGAACAAGGCTTAAATGTATCAGCTTGGACCAGATAGTCTTTGATGTTTGTTGGCCAGCAATATTTTCATATAAATGAATGTTCATTTTTGTACTTTTATCGCTGATTGATAAAACACAGTGATGATTCATCCGGCTCTTCAACACATCCTCAGTTCTTTGAAGCTTTATTTTCTGGCAAAAAGGAAGAGATATGTTTTATGTTTCAAGCATTTGTAACAGCGGATTGTTTGGGGGGAAAAAAACACTAGTTAATTAGCATGAACAGGGGTATGGATAAATGGAGAGAAAAAAAAGAGCTACAGAAACTCCACAGAAAAGACCTGAACTCCAGGATGTGTAATACAAAAGTCCAACAGCACTGACTGTGTATTGCCAAATATCTATCTATCTATCTATCTATCTATCTATCTATCTATCTATCTATCTATCTATCTATTATTAAAACACAGATCTTATGAATGAGCCTACCACTTTAAAATGCATTATTATACCTAATGAGAGGAGAATGGGTTGAAATGCACGCATGAAAATTATACGTCTTTTCTGTTCCTCAGTGGAAGAATTTTTACATTTGGTGCCTTTAAAAGAACATAATCCAGCTGCTGTCTTTTGTAAAATTTAAGATATGCCACCTCTAATATACTGGAACAAAAAGGTTGACTCATGACTCATCGAAGAGAATTTCTATATTTAACGGCAAAGATAATTTAATTTCATAGTAATGGTTTTCTGAAGTGCGACATCATACAGCATGTCTTCCTGCAGGTTTCCAGACAATTGATCTGATTGGAAATTGGAAATCATTGGGTGAATATGAGCTTTACTGTACATCTGATTAGTGGGTATAGAGGTGCATGGTTCTGTGGTGCCATAATTTACTGTCGAGGCTCCAGGAGGCGTCTGCAGGGTCTTATTTTCACACACACTCCTGTCATCATACACCCAAGCCAGATTTTTATAGCTGTGCACCATAATTTAATAGCAAGGGGGATAAGGATTGAACTGTGATGAGGAGCTCAGCTTGGATACATCATCTTTCAAATCACTTTTCAAAGCAGGAACAGGAAGGTCGTTTCGTAAAGTTCATTTTGTATGCTGTTTTATCTCTGTTATTTGTTTACTTTGTCTGAATTATTAATTTATCTTATTTATTAGGTAAAGCACTTTGTAAAAGCTGTTCGGATCGGCGCTATATAAATAAAGTTTATGATAATGATGATTATAATGATGATGATATTATCAATAATATTGGGAGTACTAGGCCTGCTGGCTTGGAATCCTGTCATCTTTGTTGGGGCTCTTCTTCTTCTTCTTCTTCTTCTTCTTCCTCCTCCTCCCAGTCCCAGTCACATTTGTTGGATCAATTAAATCTGCTCCACTAATCACATAACAAAAATTACACCAATGGTCCTATTGGTGGCACCAGGACAGGTGATCTTGCATTCTAGCCTTGCATTTCTCTGGAAAAGTTGATCCAATCTCAACAAATTTTCTACACAGCATGTGTTTTTCATAGATTAAAGGTTTTGAAAATCCAAACCATTTGGCCCTGCTGCACAAATGAAACTGACTGGGAAGACATGCAAATAAGAAGTCAGACATAATTCCGACAACCTGGATGCTAAAGCAACCAAACAAAGTGTGACAGAAAACAAGTACTTTGAAAAATTATCCTTCAAAGTTGCCTTAATGTCCAACAAATTTTGAAGACGGCATATTTCAACTGCCTGCATCATTTTTGTTGCTCAGACTTTTCATATTCTAAATGGCCATTAGTGAGGCTCACACCCACATGTTTCTTGTTTGGTTTTTGTTGTTTTGTTTTTCTTCCTGGTCCAAAATCGTGTGCTTGGAGCACCGACAGAGAAACTCTGGCTGACAGATCCACACTGTGTGATTTTTGACAATCAGTGAACAGCACAAGGCTTAACCCAGGTGGGTCAGCACAAAGTCTCTGGCTCTTATTTTTAAGCCAGGAGTATCTGCTCCCTTTGCTGAGTTTCCCTCTCATTCAGCTTACTCTCACTATTATCTAGTGTCCACTGCTGATTTCATTACATTCAGTGTATAGGATTCACTTGCACTTACAGTTTCCCATCCAATATATGTCCCCCTATTTTTTCCACCAACTCTTTTCAGCTACACTCTCATCACTGACCCAGACGTTGTTTGGTCAAGACTAATTGGACAGTAAAATCCAATTCATTCAAAAGCGAGGCTAAAGATTAGGGAAATTCCATTAGCATATGGTTAGGGGTGACTGCATTTCAGTCCTGTATGAACTTCAAATGTCATCTCACTACCAATTACATTCTAAATTGCAATTTATCTCAGTTAATTACCTTAATTAATATTCAATGGAACACCAAAAAGACTCCTACTTGATTTGTTCCAGTTTTAATTTAACATATCACGGATCATAATCTGCCCATACGATATGCATCTCCTTCATCAGGCTTGTCTACTTGAGCCATCTCCACATTAACCTATTTTGAAGATAACAAAATAGACCGGACATTAAAGAAAATGAGAGAAAACACTCAAATGCTTATGGCTGATCCAGAATGACTTCCAATGAGTAGCACATGATCAATCAAAAAAAAAAAAGAGAGAGAGAGAGAGAGAGAGAGAGATAGCCCCATACACTTAAGTATTGCTAATAAACCATCATATGCAAATTTGGAAGCCAGTGATGAGTGCATTAATCATATTATACTGCATCATGGCATAATGGATTTTAACACATTATGAGTCTGGTATGACTGTTATCACCTTCTTGTAAATTGTATAATAATTTTAAAGTGTAAGATAAGTTTAATCAAAATAACTGGGGAAAAAAATTCAGTGTTAACAAAATGTCTATTCTGTAGGTGCCAACAAAGAGGCTGAGGGTTGAATGCGGCGTCTTCAGAATCAAGAGGCCTGAACACATCGCACCTGTTTTACTCTCTTTACACTGACTCCCTGTTTGTTTTAGGATTGCTTTAAAGATCTTATTGATTACCTTTAAGGCTCTTCGTGACCTGGCTCCAGATTATATTTCAGAACTTTTAACCCCTTATTAACCCCTGCATTGTTTGAGATCCTCAGGCAGAGGTCTTCTGTCTCTTCCAGAGTCCAGGCTGAAAACTAAAAGGGAGGGAGCCTTTGCCATCGGGGCCCTGAGGCTCTGGAACGACCTGCCTGAGGAAATAAGGCTGTCTGAGTCGGAGTCTTCTCTTAAGTCTCTTATTAAAATGTGCTTTCATCGGGAAGCATATCCTGATTTTGCCCAAGCTGCCTGTTTATTTTACTATTTTCTTTGTAATTTTATGTTTATCATTTTTATTTTCAATTTTGCCCTTCCTGTATTTATTCTTTTGTTGTTGTTGTTGTTGTTTTCTTTTTCTGCTTTATAAATAAAGATTAGTAGTAGTAGTAGTAGTAGTAATATTTACTGGTGATATCTGCAGTCAACTAAAAACTCTGCCACTTTCAAGGCAGTCATTTCTCTAGAAATCACTTCAAACCAGGTCTTCTTCCATTTTATTTTCCCCACTTGGTGCCTCTGTCAGCTCTCCAGACACCGGTGCATTTTCTCTCAGGTGGAGGTCATGCAGGTCGGACCACTGACCTTCATGTTTCTTGCTCTGGCCTCTACTCACAAAAAGACCACTGTCACTGATTCAGTCCATTATGCTTGTACATTGTTAGATATACAGTACTTGCAAGTGCCATTAAAATCAATACCTGTAAAACCTGTTACTTCTTTATTTGAGAAATGCTTCGAGGGTAGGTTTAGTATTTCTCATCCCAGGCTGAATTAAAATGTTGATATGCTTGATTTATAACTGTACATAGCACAACTCCACATCTTCTTAGCAAAATGTGCTAAAAAATTTTATATAGCATTTACAATAATACATTGCCTTGAACTCATTTGCACCATTCTGCTGCTAGGTTATAGCTACTGCTGCATTCACTTGAATTCAGACCTCAGAATTACTGCGTTCACAGTGTCAGCTCAGACAAAATGGATGCTTTTTTTTTCTTTAATGGAGAAAAATTCAGTTTCTTCTTCTTGTGAGCATTCATTTATCTTGAACTGACACCATGAATGCCATGTTATAGCAGGTCAGAAATTTACAAAAGATGTGTTTGGCTGGGCTGTAAATGTCCTGTTTTCAAAAAGGACATTTATAATGGATATTGAGGCTGAAAACAAGTGTTGGAAGGCAAGCAAGAAGACACAGCAGAGTGGTAAGTTTCTTGTCACTAAATATAGTGATGAGGTTGTGTTGTGTACATTTATAAATGATGAGTATGAACATTTTAATAGGGCCTGGGTTACAAAACATACCAAATTTGCATGTGGCATTTGGTGGAACCAAAGCATCTTGGAGATCTTGGAGTGTCATGTGTGAAAACATTTTAAAAATGGGTGGCCACGATAGGAATCAAACCCTGAACCCTGCCAGTGTAAGTGCCATGCCCATTGAGCTACACTGGTTCTCTCATAAACTCTGAGCTGCCTGCGGCTTCCATTATAACCAACACTGTTGATGAAATATAGGAATTATTTCAGTTCCCATGTTTCTCTGGATTAAATGTTTGTTCAATTCAGTGTTTCTGTTACTGCAGGCTAAATGTGGCTGGTCTTAATCTTGACATGTTGATAGTTAGTTCCCTTTGCCAAAAAGCATTCATATCTTTTCCACTGCCATTTAATTAGCTGCATTGGAGTTGAGCTGTAAAGCAAGATTAGTAAAAGTGAATGTTTTGATAACTGTAATTGCAATGAATTTAGTGAGTGAGCTTTCAATTTGGCAATTCCTATTTTCAGTTATCTGTGATGTTTCATTCTGTAGCCATTTAATTACTGCCCTGACACAAAGTGTCCACTCAGTGTAGCAAAAGAAAGAAAGCAATCTCATACTGCAATCTCTAGTGCCATTCAAATCCTTAAAATGCTAATTTGGAATGTCATTTTGTAAAATTGTAATTCATTCAAAAATCATAGCTTTTAGCCAAAAAGTTTTTTTTTTGCAAATATATAAACAAGTTGTGCCAGTGTTTTTTGTAGGTATCAAAGATTGAGTGCAATGAGGATTTAATTTAAACATAAATAAAAAAAACATTACATCAACAGTTTCAATTGTGCATCTGGAGGCTCCAGCAAACAATTTGACCAGGTCACACCAAAAAACAAAAAACAAACAAACAAAACCCTCATGTCACTTCAAGTTCACAACTCAGAGTTTAAAAAATGTAAGTGATTCCATCTGTAAAAAATCACAGTATTTTATAAAGGATCTTTCATTTCCAGCCACAGATGTGTCCATGCGCCTGCAGAAGGGCAGGTAAGATGTAGCACAGGTTGAAGGTGAGGAAGGAGGTCAGAGCTAGAAATGAAAGGGTGTAAGTAGCTGAAGTCATTTTGTAATTACTGAGCCCTTAAGGGGAAGGCCTGCCCTCCCTCTTTCATATACATATGACATCTTAGCACTCATTCTGTTCTCAGCTCACTTCTGCACTAAGCCTATTAGAGACACATACAGAGGGGTTTTCTGTTGTTGCACTCTTTCCCTGCCTTCAGGATACTTCTGGATATACATTTAATCCACCTTTTACCTCAGTTTGTCACTCATGCATTTGCAGGTGCAGCACAGCTATGAATCATCAGACCCAAAGAGGGCTGAGAGTATAAACTGTAGAGCCTTCTTTCCTTTACAGAAAGTGCAAAGGCCTGTAGGTCAAAAGTTAATGGAAGGCTAGAAATCTTAGAAACAAGCAGTATAAAAGATGTACAGTAAGCTTAGATTAAAAGTGGTGAACAAAATGGTGAGGTATGTAAATCATCAGAGGTTCTCAAAGTAGGGTCCAGGGACCCCCGGGGTCCTTGAGGAGTTTCCAGGGGGTCCGAAGCAAAATGAGAAATAGTTTAATTTCACTATAATTTAGATAGATAGATAGATAGATAGATAGATAGATAGATAGATAGATAGATAGATAGATAGATAGATAGATAGATAGATAGATTATTTTAACATTATGTTTTAGTCTCACCACTTTAAATGTATTTGTCAGTGTTTAAGTATGGCATCTATACAAATCACAAACCAAAAACCACAAACCAAAATATCTTTTCATATCAGGGTCCCAAGGTAAAAAAAATCACTTCAGATGGAGGGTTACTGCTTAATGAAAGTCAGCTTGGAGGTCCCAGACATGAAAAAGCTTGAAAACCCCTGATCTAGTCTTTTGATTGAAAAAGCTGCCATAAGTAGGGCAGTCTAGCACCATGGACAGATCCCAAGAGCAAATGACAGGTTTATGCACTGGTGTGCTTAGAATTAAGGGTGCATACTTTTCTGTAAGATATCCTATAAATGTTGCATGAGAACAAGCTTTAAAAACACAACGTAATGGTAGAAAAGGACAGGCATTCATGGGAAATATCTGGCAGAAATATTAGGATATCTATGATGGTGGCTTGAAAAGGACCGATATCCCCAGGCTCACATGTCAAATGCAAAATACTTGAAAGAGTAAAGGCCTCTGGTAAAGACTCGCCCAGAAACGTAAATTGGTAATCCGTTGGCTGTTGAATCATTCTGTTCGTTCTGTTCGCAGGTTCCAACATTCTGGCCCGGAGACAAAAAGATTACAATATCCGCTTGCTCTTGTCATTTAATCATTCCACAGTCATTCCCCCTGTTAGGCTATGTGAAAAACCTCAACAAGATTAAGAGAAATCTTGGACAAAGAGAGAAAATGGACTTTGGGGGAGGGGGCATGAGCTTCAACTTGAGTCAAATGCCAAGTAATAATGTTGGCTGCAATATGGAATCACTATTCAGTAGCCGCAGCATTAGCATCAATCTGCCACTACTTCAAACCATCAACAACAGGGAAAGCACAGGGTGACAGATGCCAGGTTTCCCTTGACTGAAAATAACAGAGTTTTAGACAATCAGGCTGACCAACCTGCCAATCCTTGATACTCTTACCATTTGAACCACAAATTGGGGCTCTCTAAATAACTATGTTTACCCATTTATTTTGCCTATAGATTAGCCTATATGGAGCATAAACATCCAGGTCTGGTGTCATGTTCACAACTCTCTGCTGCTAAGATGCAAGAACGGGCATCTGCCTGGGGCTAGCTGGACAGTAGCACTCCATCAAAAGCACAATGATTGGTGTCAGTTTCAGCAGAGGTATGCTGATTTAACCATGTCACCATGTCCAGTATGTGATAGAAAACAGGGGAGAGCTGTGATGGGAAATGTAGCTATGGCATCCCAGGCTCAGAAGTTGAAGTAAATAGCGGAAGTGACAGACGAGAGGGACACGCTCTGGCAAGCAAGGGGAAATTGAATCCCGTCTCACTTAATGCGTCTGAAATGATGCGTCCCTTGCACTTCTGTGTGGACCTGTTTATTTTTCCAGCCTGTCCGCCTTTCATTTATTACATAGGGGCATTAACATTTCTAGGTTGTCAGACAGACTAGAGGAAGGTGTGTGAGTGGCTGGAAATTTGGCAAAAATCTATTTGAAACTTAAGTGGATCCTGTGGGGAAAACATGCGGACACACTGTCATTTCTTTATGTGTCTGTCTTGTTTTTGAGTGTGTGACAGGTCAAACAACATAGCTTGCTCTAATTTACTGGTGAAAGTGTTAATCTTATATATTACTTTTCATATAAAATCATTGGGCACCTGAATATTTATAGCAATATAAGAAAGGTATGGCATTGGCATTTTTCCTTCTTATTTTTTTCCGTGTATTTTTCTGTTTTTAGTAAATTTCATGGGTCCATGGCTTATAAAGCCAATCAAAATCTACTGTAGCATAAATTTTCAAAATAAATAAATAAGTAAATAAATAAATTAGGGCTGTAAGAGAAAACTGTCGGTATTTCTCAGCTGCCAAATATTTGACTTTTTGGAGATGCATCTTCATCCAACAGCAGCACTCCTGCGTTACTACATATTCATTTAAAGGGATTCTTTCAAATTTCAATTTCTCTTGCCTAATGTGATCAGTAACTGGTTCTGCCCTCCTTGACATCTGATGTATTAAGAGAGATGGCTCTGTATTGGGAATGATCTTATGTAGACCCCTATTTCATGAAAGCCTTATTACCACAATGCAACTGTCACCCTCCCTCTAAATAACCTGCCATCCCCAGGAAAACAAACATCCTAAACTTGGGTTTTAAGTGACACAATCCCAATTCGAAAGAGTCCCCTCCAACTTGTGTGACTAAAGCATTATTGCCACGCGCAGAGGATTGTGATCTGTTCCAGTCACACAGATGATTGAGGAATCATTGTCCACCTGAGTATTTGGACTTGGACTGATGCTGTCACTCACTGCCTGTCGCTGTCGATTACACATGGGTGCCGAGATGTGTGAAAATCCACAATGTCCCATGTGGCACCGGTCTGCCTGCGCACGCCCTTGCCCAAAGTCAAGCAAGTGTCCCCTCTGATGAGACGAAAGACAACTCGCTCACCCCACTAGCTATATTATAAAGAATCATTTAACTGAATTTAAGCATGCAATAGAGGGCAGAAAATGAAGTTAAATAACTGTATGTACTCTAGACTGACAATGCGCACCTCTAACGTTCAGTCAGTGCTCTTTGTTACACCTGCTGTTGCAACAGTAGCACGCAGTGAGGCAGGGAGAATAATGAATAATGAGATTGAATACTATTTCATCTTGACACAATTTGGATGATGCTGCCAACACACACTGGTATTTCACAGAGGAGAATTAGTTCAATTCGTCTTGAGATATATATATTTTTAAACTGTTTTGGATTAACAGGATTGAGAGGGATTTCAGTCTCTATTCTCCCTCTTAGATTCAATGAATACACCACTGCTGGTCTTCAGAGATATTGTGTAGCAGCTCAAAGGAACTAGACACACCCACAGGGCCCACATTACTATTAAAGACAGTGTTAGAAAGGGGGACTGTTTTATGTTTGTTTCTCCGAGGGCTAACAGCATCTTCCTGCAGAACTACACAGGTCAGCGGGGGCTAA
Source organism: Neoniphon sammara (assembly GCA_900302535.1). Classification (NCBI taxonomy): domain Eukaryota; kingdom Metazoa; phylum Chordata; class Actinopteri; order Holocentriformes; family Holocentridae; genus Neoniphon; species Neoniphon sammara. The sequence continues at coordinate 19,591 of OMKZ01035662.1, read as the reverse complement.
AGCCAGCTTTGCAATGAGAAAGCGCCTCGGGGAAGATGGGAAACAGGGATATGTTGACACACAATCCAGTTCTCAAATGGAAGTATTCCATGACATGAATACAGAAACGCCAACATCGCAGACAATCGGAACTGTTCCTGTTTTGCTATTCATGTATGTCATTGTACACAGGGAGGGAGGAAAGTTAGATAGATATTTGAATAGGATGCCTGTCAGTGACGTATTTAATTTATTTACAAGCTGAATTGATGCTGTAAGAAATGGAGTGTGACTTTGAAATATACCCTACATATTTTATCTCATGTCATACTGTTCAGGTTCAGCAGTGGAGTGGCTCCCTGGTTTAGAGGGAGTCTTAAGTGGTAAATAAATTATAGGTATATAAATTAAAGCTTTATAGGAACGTTGCAGTTTAAAACACATTAACACTATTTAAAGCCTTGGATTGTCAATTTTCATTTTTGTCTCTGGTGCCGGTTTTGTTGATGTTGTTTGATGTCATATTTTTGTTTCTTTCGCTCCTGTTGTATGTTTGCTCCCTGGCTAAACAGCCAAAAGTGAATTCACTGACATCTCAGCAGAGCTACTACGGCATTTAATAGGGGGGAAAAAGTCTAAAACAGAAGCACTGGCAGTCAGGTTTCAATGTCATCCCCTAAAAATAAAAGAGCAAGGAGGACTTTGAGGACTTTTGCAGCAATGATAAACAAACATACAGGAAGAAATCCAACATAGAAGAAGGAGAGCTCACTTCTTTCTCCCATTAAACTCCATTGTGCCTGCAGCTGCTCTATATGTGCATCCCATTTGGCCCGTTTACACATGGATAAAACAGAATTATATCCTAGAACAATAAACCAGCATCAGAAACGCAATGTATGTCACAAATATCAGTTTGTAAACAGCGCTAATGTGTTTTTAGGTGGAGTATTCCTTTAATAAAGATTTATCTCATTCACATTTGCAATGTATGCTTGCAGTTGTTACATTGAGCATAATATACAACTGCTGTGATGTAACTCCAGAAAAAAATATTGCTGTGTTTAAATCAAAGTTGGAAATCAAAAATCCCCAGCTGGTAAGTTGGAATCACAACCTCTGTGCAGGCCAGCGGTCCAGCTCGATAAATCCACAGAAGACACGTGGACAGTCACAGTTTCCTTTGCCCAGTGTAAAATACTGTTCCTCCTGCAACTGCTCATGTTACATGATATTTGGCAATGTTTGTCAGTAAGTGTAGAAGATTAGCAACTGTAAGTATAACTCTATATGTCCTAGTTTATGTTCAGCTATTTACCACACAGGTGTTTTGACAGATTTAGGTCATGCAATACTTAATATCAAAGTGATGTTAAAACTGATGTTATGTACAGTTGATTGGACTTTTGACTTGAAGGGCTGATCCACTGGATTTTTTTCTGCTAGAAAGGCAGACATGATTCAACATGAAATCATCTGTATGATTTGCATGAATTTAATTTTATCAGCATTATTTCTTAAGATTAACAGCAACAGTTTATCATTCATTTTTTATAATGTATAGCTCAAAGGACAGTTTCACAGTTGGAGTTTTCAGAACTGTATGCTTGAGAGGAATGGCCTGGAATGTGGTTTACATCATCATTGATTAGCTGTTGGGTTTCTGCACGTCCCGTGGCTGGAGCGGGAGGAGTGACAGTGTTGTCACTCTGTAGATCACAGTCAAGCAGGACTATCGCTTCTCTCCAGACTGATGCCGATAGCATCTGTGTTCGTCTCTGGCCTACCTGAGATCCTGACCCTCTATCAGATCTACACCTAATCATGCAGTCCTGCTGCCTTCAACCCTCCAGCACTGAGTCCCACGAGGGCACTTCCATCGTGTTGAAGGGAAAACAGTTTAAAGCACTTTCCATTTGCCGCTCCATAGGGAGGAGGTGATTTGTCCTTGGGGAGGTCCTCTCAGTATAATGGTCAATAATGTCTACAGTGTCTGCTTGCAGACAGTGAGCCTTTGTAATCTTCAAAATAATCATGCAGTTGGGAGCTAAATCTAAGGATCATCTAACACTGGCAGACTGGAAAATCACAAAGCAACTCACCTTCACTGAAATGTCGGGATTCCCCTTTTTCTCCCCAGTCTCCAATCATAACGGCAAGATAGGCTAAGATTTCAAAGTTTTCATAGTGATTCATATGACTGTTTTGATATTCCAATGATGGAATGTTTTCTCACTCTTGAGCACATACTGAGAGTCCATTGTTTGAGAACAACTAATCTGAAGCCTAGAGCTGTGAGTGGGATGTGTCCCCATGGCATTGGGTCTATTCTCAAACAGTCTACTGAATTATTGGACTAGTATTGACAACTACTGAGAAAACTGACTCGGAGTTCTTGAAGTTTAGGCCAGCATTTATCCACAAAAGAAAGGTCTTTGGCCCATTACTGGTAATATAACAGTAGTGCCTGACAGAATTTTTGAATTCTGCCTCTCCCTTCATCTCTCTTCTTCCTCTGTCTATCAAAATACAGTAGACAGACAGACAGACAGACAGAAAGATAGATAGATAGATAGATAGATAGATAGATAGATAGATAGATAGATAGATAGATAGATAGATAGATGCAGTTTTTCATAACCAATTTCATCAACCAATTTTCTGAAATTATTCATCCCCTTAATTCTTTATTCTTCATAATTTACAGTGCACATAAAACATTTGGGAGCGACAACACTGTTTCATTGCTCCATAGATTCATTTATCGGTGCAAGTGTGAGTTCAAATACAGTATTATGTGACATATGCATCATTTATAAAACATGAACATTAAGTGCATATTCTCATAATTATTTACATTTTACTGCTTTTTTGTAGGTTTTAATCATGATAAGATACCTAAAGATAATTCAACAATATAGATAGATTAGGCTATGTTCAGAAACACAGCTCAAAAACAATGACTGTGTATTCAACACGAATCACATAATTTTTTGTCTGAACAGTGAAAGAAACACACATAATCCAAACTTTTCAGGTCAATATTGAACCACTGTTGTTGCTGATTTGCAACTCAGCCAAGCAATTCCGTTTGGATTTCAAATGCCCCCCCACC
>OMKZ01035660.1:7805-24152 GCA_900302535.1 Neoniphon sammara | reverse complement strand
GGAGGGCCCTCTCATGCTGCTCAGTCAAGGCCCCCTGGGTGTGTTGGAGCTGTGTTTGGGACTCCTGCAAGCTGTTCATCAGAGCTACTTTCTCTCGCTCGACCTGAAGGGGGCAGCAGACAGACTGGGGAAAGTCAGAGGATTTACTGGAAACATCAAATGCAGAACTGAAGGAGAACTTTAAAGGAGCCCTGTTATAGAAATTCAAAATGTTCTCTATTTATATACATACTCTGTATACTCACAGATTTTTAATGTAGTCACTGATAAAATTTAAAGTTACTGCATTTTCAAAAATCCATCCTGCTTTACAGAATAACTCCAGTCAATGCATCACAACCGGACTCGGTACTGATTGGCTCCCCTGAGCAACCGGGTAGGGTCAAGTTTAAATTTCAAGTTTATAAACAAATTATAAACAAATTATTTCTGCATTTGCACGCTTGCCTCTTAAACATGACTCCCACAGAGAGCTGCAGCACTCAATTCTAGTCAATTCTAGATACAATTTCAACATTTCATATCTTGATTCATTCAGTTTGCATTTCATAAACATATAATGTACATACATACAGATGACTAATTTATAATGCCATTCCATTCACTAACAATAAGTAAGGATGAGTGCTATTAGTCCTGGCAGAAAAACACATACATATTGCGCCAGTATTGGTCCTGCATGTCCAAATTTTGATGACTTAAATGTGTTCGACTTATAGGTAAAGCTATGCAAAATAGAGATGAGGCCCAATACAATAAACATTTGCAACATCAACTCACACAGTTAGTGTAGCATAAATTAAATCATTTGAAAGTGTGATGTTTGGCTGTTCAGAAAGACTGCTACCATTACTGCCAAAACAGCACTGTGCCAGCAAGTCAGATAGTAAGAGAGAAGATTTTCCTTACAAAAACTCTTCTAGCTTTCACAAACTGAGAACACTCAGAGAAAGCTGGTGTCAGAAGTTAGATCTGAGTTCCCCAGGATCCTCAACATAGGCTTAATTGTGAAATCTAATTCATCAAAATGAGTCAACCCTGTCTTCCCTGATCCAAAAAGCATACTTGACATGATGGTTTCCAATTCAGAAGGAATGTATTTATACAATACATTCCTGAAATTTTATTTGCTCTGATTGTGGTACCCCACTTCAAAACCACTGTTTCACTCACTTTCCATCATCGCCAGATGGCTAAACACTGGTTCCATCAAGTGTGAAGAAACTCTACTGTATTGCAAACGTCGATTCATTAACATTTAAAATCGGCTGGACAGAAGCTGCAGTATCTGAACCTGAAACCCACCCAACTGGTGAGTGGTCGATAGTCTAGTGTGTCAGCCAAGATATAAATAAGCTCCCGCTGCAGCTCAGCCTATCAGAGAGGACGAAGACAGCAGGAAGGGATGGGATTACACCCAGCGGGACTGGAGCATCCAGCTGTACACACACACACACACACACACACACACACACACAAATACATGCACACAACACAGGGGTTTGTGAGGATTTGATCGAGCCGATGCTTTGAGTAAACTGTCAGGATGTCTCTGTTTGAGAGACATCCTGACAGTTACTGAGCTGAGGGAGTACGAGAGAGAAAAAAATAACGATGAGTGATTGAGAGAGACTGTGTGTATCAAAGCGAGAGAGAGAGAGAGAGACAGAGAGCGAGACAGAGTGTGAAAACAAGAGGGGCTACTGTATATCAACACCTCTTTATGTAAGATTATTAAAAAGTGTGCATCCTGAATTCACAATGTGATTTTTTTAAGGGAGCACGATGGATTACGAGCTGAAAATAGAAGGTATTTATAATGTTTCTGACATGAAAATAGAGTATCATCTACCATTAACATAGATAGACATACAGAAAAACAGTTTATGAGACATTTATTTAAACAAAGCTTCATCTATGTTCATTAATTTCTTTTTTCTTTTTCATATTCAACATATGAGTGACCACATTTTTAGCACTGGTGGTCCCAGTGGGAATGGAGCCCCAAACCTTGGCTGTGTGAGTGTTCAATCAAATTATTCATACTTAACGTGATGGTTTCCATGCCGACCCACCTGCATCAGCTGTTGTTTGAGCTTCTGAATCTCCGTCAGGTTCATTTCACTGAAGAGGTCGGACCCTGCGCCTTCTGCCTTGCGCCCTGACCCCCGGCACTCTCCATTGGCCCTGGGCAGAGACCCTGTGGTCGTCCCTGCTCCTGTGCCCGCTTGAACATGACCATTACACCTAGGAAAGAAGAGTGAGTGTATCTTTAAAATCCCAGCGATGCACTTTGCCTCCCAGACAGCAAGAAGTAAACATGCAATACACCAAGGAGGAATCCAAAGAAACTGTCCATCTCAGTAAATAAAGGCCTAACTACCTAAAACAGCATAATGCAATCATCACTCATTATAATTAGGCCAATACCACACAAAATTGTCTACTTGGTTCCTCATGTTCATAGTTCAAGATTTAAGCTGCCCAGTACAAGATTTTAATTTTAAAAATGCACACATATTATAAGTCTATTTCATGAAGTGGGGCTGCAATAGAGTCATTAGAGGTGTTGTTCATCCTCCTTTCCATAAAGCTCTATGGTAGAGTGAGCTCTGGTTGTTTCCCTGGGAGTTTTTGCATTGACCATCCTCTTTTTAAAAAGTTTGTCTCTTGTCCCACCTCTTTGAATTTGCCATATTTGCCCAAATGACAGTCTGGTATCAGCCTGTCACTTCCCACAGAAACTCCAAAATGTCTCCTAGATCTTTTGTCTTACTTAAATCTTATTTATAATGTTTATTTGTATAAAGCATCATATATTATCCAGGTTGGTGAACGTACTGTGCAGAGTTTACTGACATCACGCTGCATGATTTCTGGATACTGACGCTCAAATTTATCTGACCGTTACCTCTTGCTGCCATTTGGCATGGCCAATACACAGAGAATGTACTATTTGTAAGTAAAGCATAAAACTAACTTCAGATCATGCTTTCATTCAGTTGATCATTATGTCAGAATATGTGTCAGTTAGAGATATCCACTGTGACACCAATGGCAGATATCTCATTTGTGAATAATATATCTTCAAAATCTACTATATTCTGCAATGGAAGCATGAATAAACCTTGTTGGTTCTTCTGCGTTAGGTGAGAGTAAGGTAGTGGGCGTCGCCGTGCCGCTGGGCGGGGCGGAGGTGAACACCAGGTGGGCGGTGCCGGTGTAGGCGACGTCACACAGGCTGAGGTGATGAGCCAGCTCCTTGCGAAGGTGGTTCTTCTGCTCACGTTCGTTCTTCAGAGAGTCCAAAGCCTCCTCCAGCTGGGCCTGGGATATGTCCTTCAAACGCAGGGCATCCTCCAATTGGCTGTTGAGGAGTTCTGTCTCCTCCTCCAGGACTTTTATCTCGTGCTTCAGACCTTCATACTCCACCTGAGCAAAGGATGGAAGGATGGAGTAATACAGATGGATGAAGAAATTAAATGGAGAGGAAATATCTTTTTTAATGTTTAAACAATATCAGAGTCATTTCACTCTGTTATATGCATGCAGTAGTGCTAGATGCTCATATTGGGCTCTCATTAAATATAGTAGCCAGTCATGTCATCCACAACTGGACGGATGTTATTTCCTGACCATATAAACAGACCGCAAAACTTGAGTGAAATTAATTTATAGTTATAGTTTATAATTTATATAAATTCTCTTTGCATAAATTCTTTGCATATTTTATTTCATTTCGTTTTTCAATGATGGTTTTTGTAAATTATTTATTAATTTCAGGGCACTTAAGAATTCCATGATGGACTTAATGCTACTTTTCCACCCAGCAAGGAAAATTTTTTTCAGTATGAAAATGGTAAAATTCGAAGATACTGACTATCCACACAAAATGCAGCTCTCCATATCTGTATCAGCTTTCAAAAATCAATATTTGTCGAACCCTCATATGCAGCACATTTACAGTATGTATGCAGGAAGGGTGGCACAGATCACAAAATGTGCATTTTAGTAAGCAGTTTGGTTTGATTCAACCATTGGATGAACTTAAACAAATGTGAATCATTCCATATTGCAGGTCAGTGCTCCATATGCCTATGAACTCTGTGTCTACAAACCATTCATACCTGATTTTGCTTGAGCGTTGACACCAGTTTCTGCAGGGAGATGTTCTCCTCCTCCAGCTCGGTGTAGTCCTGCAGCAGCCGGGCTTCTCGAAACTTATACTCCCTGACCTCCTCTCGCATGCGGCTTCGCTGCAGCTCCAGCATCTCGTTACTCTGCCAAGACAGTCCGAGGAAAAGGATCTGTTGTTCCATGCTGTACATGACAGAGCCACGCCACTGCAGGAAATTAATACAATCTGCACGCAAAGATGTAAACTTCTATAGAGGTAATTGTTACAAGAGACAGAAGCTGGGCTCCTGTATGACTGTCAGGTCCTCTGCTTCTTCATTATGAAACGGAAAGAGCTGGTGAGCCAAAATTGATAATGAAGGATCTTGTGACAGACACAAGCTGTCTTTATGTTCTCTATGGGTTTGACGCATGAATCCACTGGATAGATATTGGATTACTGCCCATTGGAGCTTACATAGTACATATCACTTCACTCTTTTATGTGACTTTGATCATTTTCTGTTGAATATTACTGAATGTTGCATATCTGCAATTTTTGTACTGATACTGTGTTTTTCACCAGGTCCTGGTTGAATAAATGTTAAAGTTACAAAATCACTAAGGTGTTTGATTGGGATGTATAATAATGCCAATGATATTTTCATTTGCTTGATTTCAGAGGCAGCTCACATGGTCGAAATGCCATTTTGTTCCACCAAAAAGACATTTCTGTGAGATTCCCTGCTAAATTTGTAGTTCACAGCATTTTTGACCTTTAGCGGAGTGAATCTGGAGTTTGGCATAGATATTACAGCAGCAGTAGCATAAAGCTTTATGAAGTGAGTTTGTGATAGAGAGGTCACTGTTATGAGTCCCCAGGTCATGTAGGTCACCAGTTTGTGCTACAAGGGCGCTTGAACATAACACGAAACCCCATCTGCTTTAGCTGTGCTGCATGTCTTCCAAAAGTGAGTGAAAAGCAGGGACATTCCCCACTGTGTTAATGCATTTAACCTTTCAAAAGGGTAGCCTGCCCTTTTACACATACAGTTATTCTGGTATAAAAGGACTTTTCTTTGTATGATATGCCCCTCTAGCAGCTCATTTCATGGCTTCTGCCCCTGAGTTTTTCCAGTCACCATCTTCCTGACCCACCTCTCGCAGCTCCTGCAGCAGGGCACTGAGGTGCTCATTGTCGGACTGGGTGTTGGCTACAGTGACCCGGTTGTGCTTGAGCTCTGACTGGAGCTCCAGGAGGCGACCCATGTAGTAGGCCTCCTTGTTAGCAGACTCCTGCAGCAGAGTCTCCTCATTGGTCTCTCCATCTGCTGCCACCTTACGCTGGGTGGAGTAGGCCTGGCTGAATGCCTGAGGGGTGCAGCAGACAGAGATAAGAAAGGGTGAGACACCTTGACAGGACTGGTGCTGCATCATGTAGAAGTGAAGTGACTCAATCCAGAAATGTGACATACTCATGTTGGAAAAAAATACCTCAAGATATCAAAATGTAGTCTATCCTTACAAACACAACTATTTTGTGTGTTTCTTAAAGCTGAACTAAGCAATTTCTGACTGCTAGATGGTGCCATGAACACAAACCAAAAATAAAGAAAAAAAGTGTTTTTTGTTGGAAACAAGGAAGACATTTTATTTTGGTAAAACTCCTGCTGGATAACCTGGATTACTTTGTCTCTGAGTTTCAATTCAAAAATGTCTTGAAACTGTCAATTCACAGCTACAAGGTAAAATTTGAATGAACTTTTTCTGTCGCTGCATCTCTAACTTATGAGGGTTTGTTGGTTTAGGGCTCTGAGCAAGTGATTTTAGTGTTTTTTAAACTGGATTTTTTTTGTATGTCTCACTCATGTTATTGATCTGAAATTTGGACATGTAGCATTTATGTTTGTAGTTTTTTTGTAATTATAGCCTATCTACAGAATGTGCAGTTTTCAGAGAAGCTTTCAATGAAGTTGATAGCTGCAGGCAATCTGGAGGCACTCGTAAGTAGCAGTGGATAACATTATTTGGATTTTGTCAGGTTTAATCCATCCATCATACAATCAAATGCAAGTTACTAGTACAAAATAAACACACTTCAACAAACAACTGCTATATCATCTACATACACAACAAATTAAAATAAATGTCCTGTAGTCCTGTCCTGTCCTAAATCATAGAGACCTACAAATGACTCTCACATTGCAAGGGGTCATTTAACTGAAAAAGAAAAAAAAAATGCATGCAATATCGCTAAACATAGCTTTAAGGATATTTCACCATTATCCAACAATACAGCCCTAGATTTGCAGCCATGCGGTCTGAGACAACAACCCACTTGCTGCAGAGAACCTGTCCCCATTACTGTAAAAATGTGACAATTACGCAAAGTCATTATTATTACTTCAAATTTTTAAAAAAAAGTCTCCTTATATCATCAGACATCTAAATATAACCCATTTCTCAGAAGCAGCTCTGGGACTGGAAACAGTGGGATCTTTTTAAGGTGTAATTCACATCACCCTCTCTTCACTGGATCACATCCCTCCTCTTCACTGTAACTGTTCTAAAAAAAGAAAAAATCCCTTCTACTTTTGTCCTTATCTCTTATTTTATGGCTTTTCCTGAAACTCATCCCTTACATTATTATGCTTTGGTCACAGGAGTATTGTCAGAGCACTTTTGGCTCTGACCCTTGAGCTCTTTACTTGTAGCTGCATGTAATCCAGGAACTGAAATTATTCTACTGCTATACTCACTGTAAGTCAACTGGGATATGAGCATCAGATAGATGGCTGCAATATAAATATAGTATATAAAGGTAAATGTAAAATAGGAGAGGTTTGTCGCTGTATCCCAAGCCAAATTTCCCATACCACACACACCAAATATTATACAGGAACCACTGTACAAACCATAAAACAACTAAAAAAAATGTTTTATGACCCTTTAGGCAGGTCATTTTATGTGGCAGCTAAAGATGCAGCTCTGTAAGAGGGAGGAGAACGAGCCAAGATGCAGAGGCCCAAAATGTAAATGGGAGCGTGACTTTAGTGGCCTCATGATCACTGGGCTGTGACACATAAGCCGCCTGTTTCTAGCTCAGCTGAACACTGAAGAAATAATTTTATTGAGGTAACAAATCAATAAGGGCAAGACTGGGCTGAACTTAAAGGAAATTTAAAGGTAGAGCAAGGCAGGGGACAATGTGGGAAATGCGCTCTCTCTCCGAATCCTTCATTCTCCCTTTTCTACACCTTGAAAAATAAAGCAGATGTTTACTTTTGCTTAGGCATGTCTTTGAGTCATTATGCGCTAATCATATTGCATAAGCACAACGTAAGTAGTGCATTTTCCCATAGGACTGCTGTGTAAGTACAGTTTAAAGCAGACAAGCTGGGATTTGCCCACCCCGGGCCATTCTCCGTCCCTCTGTTCACTTGGCCAGTGATGCGTAGACGACTGAAAACACTTTGGGGGCGTGTTAACTAAAGTGATTAATGAGGCTCCACAGATAAGAGAACCAATATGATCGTGGGAATACATGAGGAACAAAATATTGGTTCTGCAGCCCCGTGGCCACCCACAGCTACAGGAAACTGGAAAGGTGATTGGTTATATATTGCATGTGCAGTGCAGCCCGCAGCTCCTCTCATGCTAGCTATTACTTTGACACAGTACATATGGAGCAACAATAAATATGTCAACATATACGACACCATAATGACACATCCATTCTAAATATGACAGGTAACCTCATTTTGCAATATACCGTAAAGAGTGCAATGCTATATACACAAGCCAAGGAAAGGAAAAGCTAAGGAAAGTAACAGGACCCCAAATATATAAACTGGCCATATGCTTTCCAAATGAAATTTTGGGACTAGACAGTATCATCCTCAATTTTTGACAAGAGGGAATAATCTAAATGAAATTATATTTCCTCCCTTGAGGCCATTACGGACACCGGCACCATGCTTTAAGTGGAGACGAAAGCTGCTCAGTCAATTTCCTGCTGGCGTGCAGAGGAGAGACAGAGTGAGCCATTCTCCTTGCACCACTGGAGACAGGAGGAGCCCGGCAGTGCAGAATACAAAGACACACACACACACACACATACCAAGCCTCTCTGTCATTTCATTACCACCAAACCCTATTACCGAGCTCCTCCTGAGGGTTTGTACCCTGGCTGGTAGTAAAAAGACACATATATACAGCACGGACGTGTCAGCTGAAGTAAACAATTGTGGAGACACATATGGAGTGAGAGGCTTCCCCAATGGTACATTGATTACTGTTTCCTTTCAATTGATATTTCTTGAAAGAATAGGCTCTGACATTACAGCTTTGCTAGTTTTGAGCGGTACAGTCAAGCAAGACCTGATGGGAAAACATGAGGGTGGCGGGGTGGGGGGCACATGTCAAGTAAAAAACATGACTCAAGTGCATGCCGCCTGTGTTCGCCTGTCAACGAGAGCCCCCAATAGATTACAGAGAGGTTATAGATGAAACTGAGACCTTACGTTTTATGATGAAATTTCAGGATGTAATAAAACCTTACTTCACATTTATCAAACCTTTGGACATCAGGGGAAAGTATGTCAGAGCTGACAGGTATTGGTATGAAAGATATGATGGGGGCAGGTGTTTCAGATATTTTATACAGAATACTGACATGAAATGCCTAGGGACAAAGCATTTGGAGGATATGGGAATTAATACCAGTGAGTGAGTAACCTTGTTTTATTCCTCTGTGTAGCTGCACATAGACAACACTAACAGCAGATGCCTGAGGCTGACGAGAGGCTTTTGGGTTATAATACTAAAACTTATGAAAGCTCCCCCTGTGTATTGTGTCCTGTGGGGTTTCCATCCCAGCACCTACTGAAAGTTAAGTTTTGCTGTGCATGTTTTCTATTCTCCCGGGCTTTTGGTTTATGAATGTGATCTAGAGGAAACTGCAATGAAGAAAAGACCATGTGGGCTATACAAGATGATCTTGCTGTTATCAAGACAATGCAACTGTAATGTAGTTGCATGCAATAATCTGTAATGTAGTTTTATACTATCAGCCCCCACTGAAGAGTTGATATGGCCATAGAGCCACAGGGAAATCATTGTGAGAAAGGTGTAATGCTAATGGCATAAAATATAGCCAGCTAAGCTAACGTGTGAACAGTGAAGTGTTCAAGCTATGCTGTGCAGGATCATTGACTTCTGGGAATTTTTTGCTATGCCTGCCTCATGACGGGACACTGATGTACTGAAACCCCTGAAATTTAGTGAGTCCCCTGAAGATCCATCACTGCTACAGAGTAATGAAGACCAAAGGTGCAGCGCTGCAATGCGATCTGTACGTGTCAAACGTTTCAGCACCATGGACAGAGAAAAGTTGCCTGGATCCGGTCCTATGAATCCCTCCTTTTTGGTTTCCATTTGTACCTGCACGATAACCAAGGCTAAACTAATAAATATTTGCTTATTTAGAATATGTGAATGAAAACGTAAATGAGCGATGCAGGATAATATATCCGGACAGGAGAAAGAGAGCCCACACAAACAAGAAAGTGACAAAAATATTGCAAGAAATCTGCTTTCTGCAAAACAAAGGAAATGCAGTGTGTGTCACACAAGATCATTTGACTAAAGAATCCTCGGAGGCCCATTAAAAAATGTCATCTCCTCCTTCAATAGATAAATAAAGGCCTTAGTTTATTGCACAGAGTGAGTCAGCGCTATTCTCAGGAAGCAGTTAAGAGGAAGTGCAGAGAGAGAGAGAGATAAGACCCAGACAAGCACAGGGCGCTCTCTGCCCAGACCAACAGAATTTGTTCGAATTAACGTTAGAGATGGGCTGAAATTAAGTTTTGGGGACGGAATGATCTAATCTGGCACCGACACCTAAACTTTCACCCAAGTCACGACTCAAAAGCACACATTGCGATCTGTATGCAAGTGTAATACTGACCCCCAAATCCTACCTATGTCAAAGTTTTGGGAATCTGTTCCTTATTATCAAAATAACCCATCACATGCTGTACAGTTTCTTGTGTGTGCACTGTGCCCAGACCAAATTTACATTTTTGGGACCTATTTTATATTACAAAGAGCTTTGTTCTGGGCAAATTAGCATCACCAAACAAATATCCCTGTCCAAACCAAATATATCCATGCTGATGATTTGCATTTCATTTGCATTTTTGTTTTTGATAAGGAGTACCTTCTGTTTCTTTTGCCACTGGTTTTGGATGCTAAAAGATATGGGATAATATGAAAATTTAAAATCACAATTATCGTGACTGAAATTAGCACTTTTCTCTCTTTTCTTGAAGGTATTTCTAAAATATGCTGAAAATATATGAAAAAAATCTTAATACATGTTGAAATCACTTCACCATGTTTTGTATTGAAAATCTCAGCTTAAACTATCAACACTATGAACTGCATGCATTAAAATAAAACACAATCAGTGCCAACTGTTAGTGTGTATGTAGTTTTTAGGCTGGTTTTACATGGTGCAACTGAAATGCAACTTCAGTTCCATGCAACGTGGAGTTCCAGGCGAGCCATCCAATGAAAATATTAAATTTGGTTGCATCATCATTTGGAATGTTCCACATGGGTTTGTTGACATGGCAACAGTAATGCAACCTGCAACTAACTGCATGGAAGTTCCACCATGTAAAGCCAGCCTTAGAGTGAGTGATGTCATAATGCACTCTAACTGGCCCTATAGACTCCCATTATATTTTCTCAAAAATTATAAAAGATATCAAAAAGTTGTTTAACATCAATAAACTATCACTTGTGCTGACCCGTTTAAAGTTTGAATGAAGTTTCTAGTAAATTATGAAAGAGTAAGAGTTCCAAAAGGATATCGTGACCAAGTGTTAACAGCATGTGTGCTGCTTTGTGTCTTTAGAACCAGCGGATGGTAATCTGCTTCGGGCCTCTGTTGTCACTTTGAGACCTCTGCTCTCGACTGCCAAACTCTGAGTTCATCCTGTCTCAGACTGAAAGAGGCAAGGACGAACAGAGAGAGAGAGAGAGAGAGAGAGAGAGAGAGAGAGAGGCATGCAGAAGAGACAGAATGACACAGAAAAAACAGCAAGCACTATAAAGCCAGAGATCAGGAGCAGAGAAGGGGTGAAAGTGGGAGAGAAAGAGAGAGTGAGCAAAGAAAGACATGAACAGAGAGAGAGAGAGCAAGAGCATGAGTAAAGGGAAAGCGATAATGACAGTACACAGCCTCCGAATGCAGCAGACAGTGACACAGGGACAGACAGTGTCCTACTAGCCCAGTCTCACAGGACCCACTGGCCTGACAGAGAGAAATGAACAATGATTGTGGCTGAAGGGATTAATCTCGTTCACACACACAAACGTGCGCGCACCCACAAAAACACACTTCGTTTGCCGCTTCCCAGGCCCTTCATCACTCCTTCTAGTTCACCTCCCTTTCTCTAGTCTATCTATCTCACTTCTTTCGCTCTTCATCTGTCTCCTCTGTGTCTTCAGACAGCCACTCGGTCAGCATACTAATGTGCAGATTCTCCCATAAAATTGGGACTGGCTGGGAATGGCTAATGATTGTCGTTCTGTGTGTGGCAACATGAGGACACAGGTTGGTTTCATGATGAGATTTTTGAGGAAAGGATTAGACAATGTTTGATAGCACAAAAAAAAAATCAGATTACTTTCTAAAGGATGTGAGGTCTTTGATGCATTCATGCATATTGTTTTAAAAATTAACCCTTCAGCTGCAACCTGTTTTATGTAATAGCAGGGTTACACCAGTTTTTAACCAAAAAATGCTTCACTTAAGAGCAAAAATGGGCTGTGATGTGGTGGTACATCAATACATTAAACATGACTTTTTAATATTATTTACCATCTGCACCTGTCTTGAGTCTAACTGCCAAACACGCAGCTTATCTCTTCTGTTTATTGTCTCTAATCAGCTTATATTCAGTTGAATAAAACTGGTGGATGGGACATTTATCGCCTCCTCCATCTTGGATTTTCTCACACGGGTCAGCACCACAAAGCAGTACTTTTGTTATGTTGTTTGCCAAATCATGCAAAATTTCCATCCAGAGTTCGCCAAATCTTGAACAATTTTTATTTCTTGTGGGTTTTTGGAAGGAAGTGAATTAGAACCAAAACTTCTGTAGCACTCGTGTGACCGTTGCTTAAGATATACAGTACTACAAATGCCAAAACTCAATGGCAATGGCATGATTTGGAGTACACAAACTTGAGTGTCTACTGATAGCAATTACATACAGATTGCAAACAGGCATTTATATGGATGTACTATGTTTGAGTTGAGGCTTCTGAAAAAGAAATAGCACACGCAAGCTGAGAAAACAGACAAACCGCTCCCCTTGCATGTCGACTTTAATTATCAGCTGTTTGAGAAATTAAGTTTCACTGGCAGATTTAAGCATTTTAATGCAGGGTTGTGTCGCTTCAGATCAACAATTTAGTTCAGATAATGCTTAGTTGCTCTGATTTGACCAAATGTGGTAGTGGCAATGCAAAATACCAGACTGGTACATCTCACAGCCCTTAATTTTAATTTGATCTGTCCAGATTAGCAAGCACAGAGAAACACAGTGTGACACATCGGCAAACAAAGACAGCCCAGTGAGTTGGCATTTGAAGAATTCCCTGCATGTCCCTGTTCCTTCCTCTTTCCTCCTCCTCTCAATTTTCTCTCTCTCCCCTTTTTTTGCCATCTCCCTTCTCTCCCACCTCTTTATGTGTACACACGCACAAAAACACACACAGTCCTGCCCTGACACACAGATTTGTTGCCTTGGGCTGCATGCAAGGCAGCAGAATACAATTTATATGATGTTTTAGGGCATTCAGCCAACACCCTTATCCAAAGTGACCTGGAGTGAGTGAGCAGGGAGGAGTTCAGTGTCTCGCTCAAGGACTTAAAGACGGTTAAAGGGGTCAAACCAGTCACATTTCGGAAACAGGACAGTCTAAAAACTTGATCATTCTTCTGCCTGAGAAACACTTCATAAAGGATCAAACCTGCAATCAGAATCATAAATGAGGATAGAAACCAGCAAACATCAGTGCTCCTCCCACTGAGCTATTTCTGGCCGTTCAATCTGTCAGACTGTGAAACCTCGTGAAAAAGTTACAAGAACAATGAGGTATAAACTGTAAAAAAAAGTGTCAGCTTCCAGACTGGTGTTATGAGCCTATTTTTGTTTGTTTTTACCACTCAGTTTGGATTCAGACTACGCTAACAAAGCTTAAACCTTCAAATCATGGTAGAGATGTTTGAGATGTGCGGCTATATTGGTCTGCAGACTCCCACGGCTGCATCATTTCAGTGCTAACCTCCCACCATGAGCTCTGGTTAGATTGATGGGCAGGGCATGTAAAATATCACTGCCATGTAGCTGACTGTGGGCTGCGCTCATGCCAGTGTGTGTGTGTGTGTGTGTGTGTGTGTGTGTCTGTGTGTGTGTGGGCCCCTGCTGGGCAACTGAATGCAGGAGGACTGCCAGTGCTCCGAATCAAGGTCAGTTCACTGCCATTATACTACCTCAATGCAGGAAACACACACACACACACACATAAACACAGACACACACATCATTATTTAATGGCTATCTCCCTCCTTTCATGCAGGTGGTCTCATTTAAAACCCAGCAGGCGTTCCCTAACCTTTCTGACCCCTTCCTGTCATCTGAAGACAATATGAACAGTTCACAGCACACAAACTTCCTTCAGTTGCTATGGATACACACACGAGCAAAGAGTAATGGCACATTTAACATCACCATTTGATCAAATCCCCATTAATGATACATTTTAATACCTAAATCATAGGCATACCGATTTTTAAACTGATGGTCCATAAACAGGACAATTTGTTGCCATGGCATGATATTATCATGTAGAAATTATAGGAATATATCTATATAGATATATGATTTTTGGAGGTTGTGGGGTTTGCTGAACTTAAAGAATGGAACTTTCAATGCATCAGCTTGTCAATCAATTTAACTGAAAATTTCTTGAATGAAATTAAAAAAAAAACTGCAGGCAGCAGCAGTGAGAAAGCAGTGGAAAATGTGAGAGGTTGTTATGAGCTGTGGGTTGGACGGGAACTCAAAATCACTTTGTCTGAAACGATTTTGTACAGCTCAATCAATACGTGTGAACATGAACAAAATGTGAAAACACAAGAGACAAGACTCAAAGCTGGCGGCTTAAAGCAACACATTATTTCAACAGAGCTGAAACACCAAAATTTAATGAATATTAACTGTGGAAACTAAGGCCTTGATATAAGATTATACACAAATAACTGTTCAGGCTTTATCTGAGGTGTTATAAAAAGACTCTTTCTGGAGCTGGTCTATTTGCAGGACACCTTAGAGGACTCAAAGAAGTCCTTTGGCTGTTTTTCACTGTGTTCTGTGTTATTGCTAACAGCGCTGAACTACAAAGTACACAAGTGACCTTGGAAAATCATCAGGTGGTCCTCATTTGTCCCTGGAGCAGCTCCAGAGTCTTGTGATGTCATCGCAGCCTACAGCAAGTCTTCTGACACCTCTTACGACCAGATCGACTAAAAATAAATGTATGCAGAGGCAATTCTGTTTGAGCAGGAATTTTTTTTTCTTTTTTTTTCTTCTTGTGGCTGCACATTACAGCTCTTGCTTTCTTGTAGCGGATCAAAGAGAGACTTGTTCATGTTCACAAGTTTGAAGTGTGTATAATTCAGTCCTGGGATGGATTTTCACCTAAAGGAATAAATTGACTTTTCCAGCTAATAAGCCTCCTGTTCATTTCACAGTTGTTTGATGAGACGGTGGCAGGTATTTTTATGTTTTTAGTGTGGTATAATGCATTTTGAAGATGCCATGTTGGCTTTGCATTGTCCACTAAATACACACAGCACACAAGCAGCATAGTAAATTAAATAAACCCCTAACACATGGAAATGAAGTTGCTACCAGTCTTTTGTCGCATCCTGCACAGCTGATCAAGGAGTCTGTGGTCCATGCAACCTATGCATCCTGATTTCAGAGGGAGACCCTCAAGGAAAAAACAGAATTATTGCCTTAATTTTGATCTTGCCCTCCTCTTTCATAGTTATTATCCCTGTGAACTCAGACACACAGATCAATATGAGCCCTGCAGGCGTGGGAGAGAGATAGACAGCCCAATATCCTCTTTTATCTGGGACAGAGAGAGAAAGAGAGAGGGAGAAGCAAAGAGAGGAGAAGAGAGAAGAGAGGGACGAGTTAGATAGGGGATCAGAGAAATAAAACAAAATATTGAAATTAAGGTACAACACAGGCTTATGGGATGCCACAAGATAGTTGTGCATTTTGTTTAGTTTGGTGATATCTTTTCTGCTGAGATCACCAGTCAATCAAAGAGTGTGGGTGGGCCTTTGTTGTCTTTTCTAGTTTCTATATTGATGGAGTTTGAGTTTCTGTAGGTGGCGCTGTTTTCGTTGTCTGCTCAGCCAGTGGTGTCAATCTCTGCTCATGTTCAACTACCCAGATCTTCTTCTACAGTACGATTTATTCCACTGTTGCTGCTGCTGGAAAAATATAAAACACATCACTTCCTGTGCTGTATTTTTTCCTAGGAAAGACCTACCGGACAGCTTTCATGCACCTG
The DNA here is from genome assembly GCA_900302535.1 of Neoniphon sammara. NCBI lineage: Eukaryota > Metazoa > Chordata > Actinopteri > Holocentriformes > Holocentridae > Neoniphon > Neoniphon sammara. The sequence continues at coordinate 8,369 of OMKZ01035660.1, read as the reverse complement.
GTACTGGCTGAAGCACTATTATGCTTCATCAAGCAGCATTAGAGAGTAAGCAAAGCTGTAATTTATTTATATGAAAATGTCACAGATTATTACCTTAAGTGCATACACAAGAAAACAGCAGGAACTGTCTATACCAAATGTGCTGTTTAGTGTTTAGTGTAGCGTCCAGGGCATGCAAACATCAATGTCAATGTCAGTATATTACACCATATACTATATATACAATAACAGTATAACTCGATTTGCTATACTGAAAAACAAACAGTAAAGCCTGCCCAGTGCTACGTTGTTTACTGTCCAGTGAAGAAGAAATGAAAGAAAACACAAGTCAGTAAATAACCGAGTAATTCCAAATGACTTCCTTCAGTTCGCTCCCCAGTTCTGTTTTGGTTTCCCTTATAACCTCTTGTGAGCATTGTGTGTGTGTGTGTGAAAGAGAGAGAGAGAGGGAGAGAGAGAGAGAGAGAGAGAGAGAGAGAGTAAGAATGAGGTAGTGTGTGTCAGTCTGCTACCCAGGGAATGGTAGCATCCCTGTCATATCCAGTACAGATCGTGTTATCCATG
>OMKZ01035656.1:6553-20867 GCA_900302535.1 Neoniphon sammara | reverse complement strand
CTTGTAAATGGAACCAATTTACCAGACACACCAGCTGCGTTTCCATTAAACTTTTGAATTAGCTGTAAGTGACAGGGTTCGTACAAAGTCTTGAAAGTTTGGAAAATGCTTAATTTTAACCGTTACGTTTTCAAGGTTAGGAATATGCTTGAATTTAAATATACTACTTGAAAAATGCTTGATTTTCAACATAATCTGGTCTTTGATCTACACAATCACTCATGTAAAAAATCTTTTAATATTTGAAACGATTCCATACTCTAGAAATTGGTATTCTTAAATAATCCTGATCAAAACTACAATCAAAGTTAATATGAACAGCTGGTAAAAAATAAACCAAGTGACAGTGTTCATTGATTGCTGTGGGTATAAAGGAATTCTGTAAACTTTATTTTTTGCAATTGCATTTAAAATGATTTAGATTAGATGGCGAGAAATTTTGTTTTGGTACCTTGAAAGTGCTTGAAAAAGGCTTGAATTTGACTCTGGGGAGGCTGGTCAAACCCTGAAGGGGTTGTTTGCTAGGAATGTCTTGATTTTTTCATCTGTCCGCCTGTACCTGTTAATGTTACCGCCGTCCGCCATGACAGCAGCTCTGTCTGAGGTCAGAGGTCAAACAGCCGCCGCTTGTGATTAAATCTCATGTTCTGTCTTTATTCAGTAGATGTGTTTCCAGCACAAATCATCATATTTATTTTCAAGTTATCTACCTCATGCGAGCGTATAAACTTTTAGTCACATTTTTGGGGATTTTATTTGATATTTGCCATTTTTATCAGCCATCTTTTATTTCATTGCCAGTGGAAACACCTACTAGACCGATATCGAGTGGAAACACTTTCATGTTTCTGTGAGAATCAAACGCAAAATTATCACAATGTTAGTCAGCTGTCCAAAATAATGTGGCGACACATCGTGGGGTAAAAACAATCTTGTCGAAAAGAGGAAGACAACTGCCACTAACTTTGGTAAATAACTGACACATGACTAACAAACTAACAACGAACTTTAGTAACCCTGTATTCGTCAAAGAAAAAAGACAAATGTTAACTACTGTTTATTCATTTAATCACATTCTGAAATCTAAAATAAAAATCAACAAAATAAAGTTGTACAAAGCATGCTGCGATTAAAGAAATAAAGTGTGTGGCAAAATGTCCAAGTGTCTGGTAAATGTTTTGCTCCACCGGACACAGAGGCTGGTTCAGCAAAAACTTAATTTTGATGTTTTGATGTTTTGAGCCAAGAGCCTCTCAGGCCAGCGCTGCCCTGCAGGTGGGTGCAGCGAGGCCTGGCAGTGCTTACTGTTTGTCCACATTCAGCCCACACCTCGGGTTTCCAGCTCCTTTCTGCTGCACAGACGCTTTTGAAATCAGCTCTTTTATTGAAATCTTAAAAGAATAAAGTCAAAACATTGCTTTTTAATTTTGCCTTTCTTGTCCCAAACGTGTTTTTCTTTTTAAAGCCTTTGAAAGCGACTGATAGACACAACATGTTGATTTTCTTCCACAGGGAACAGTCAGGACCCAGATGAACCCGTGCTGGAGTTCAGTGTGTGTAAGTGACGCTTTGTTTATGACATTTAAAACATTTTTGGCGTTTACAAGACAAATCTGTCAGAACAGCGGGTCATACTGCCACCAAACCCGGGAGAAACAGCTTCAGAGAGCAGCATGGGATGTGTTTGTTGTTTTATTCAAGACTGTGTGTGTGTGTGTGTGTGTGTGTGTGTGTGTGTGTGTGTGTGTGGCCAGCCTGCACAGAGCTGGTGACTCCGGCGTTGGATCGAAAACCCAACAGCTTTGTAGCAGCGAGCTGCACCACGCCACCGCAGGCCTTCTGGACCAAACACGCCCAGACTGAGGTCATAGAGGTCAGACACACACACACACACACACACACACACACACACACACGTCTTCTAAAAAAAATGTTTCTGTATTACAAATATTTACCCTGCAAAAGATTAGATCCACTTTGGTGAAACAGTTCATGGTCATTGCTCAAAATTTTCAAAAATGCAAGTGATCCTTCAGAATGTTGCAGCGTTATAAACAAAGCCGATGAGATATCTAATAAAGTTTATATCAAAGTTTATATCAACTTTGATGTGATTAGCCCAGACTTGTCTCAGATGGATATTTGATCACATGGTTTAGTTCATAACAGAGATATTCACCCTTTGTAAAAATGCTGGAAATCCTTATAAAATAATTGTTATCATTCAAGATTCAAATATATAAGAGGTAACTAAAGTTCTCAGTTGACAAAATTATAGCACTACATCTTCTATATTTCATAGATTCTGTATTGAATGATGAATTTAATTTAACAAGTGTGTTTTCCAAAGTGGATAGAAAGCATAAAACATATAAATCTGTTTATTTTCTGAGTTTATAATGAATAGTAAATGATTTTAATTGATTGTGTCACCCATCACTCACAGGGCACCAGTAACCCCATCTTCCTCAGCAGCATCGCCTTCTTCCAGGACTCCAACATCAACCAGCAGACGCAGGTCAAACTCGCCGTCTACGATGTCAAGGACCGCTCGCAGGGCACGGTACGACGCACACACAACAAACTTCTTTTTATTATTATTATGATTTTTTTTTATACATATATATACGGCTGATTTTATTCTATGAAAATCTAGAACATTTTTAGTGTTTTGATCCCTCCGCTCAAAAAATATATACTCTTTTGTCGGACTTGTCTGCACTGCATAATTAGCTATTAGTACTAGTTAAAGGAACAGTCAGCCCAAAATACAGAAAAAGGCTGTTTTCCCTCTTACCTCTAATGCAAAACAAAAGTTGCCCTGTGTTTTTGTGAGGGTTCAAGCCAGCCGAGGTCTTCTTCACGGTTCCCTGTTTTTTTTAACATCAACAAACTACAGTATCTGTCCACCTTGAATTCATACTTGCTGGGGGCGGATAGATACCATTTTCCAGTGTTCTTGGGCAGGAAATAGTTCTCAGCGGCCCCCTGTGGATTATATCGGGTATCTGTGTCGTTGTTTTTGGAAAGAGCTGCTGCTGTTGAGGTTTTCAGATGTACATTTTTGACAGTTTGAGCTCTACGAAACAAAGCAATCTCCATCCAGTCTCATAGTGACAAACTGGAAACCTCCACAAATCACACAGAAACTATCTGCACAGATAGCTTGTACTTGGGATAAGTGGGGAAATATCTTTCATTTTGGCTCAAGAAAACATGAAGAAGGAGCTCTCAGCCTCAGGTTCATTTAGTTCTTCTGGCTGTCAGATGTCAGCATCCACCTCTGTCCTTCACCCCAGTTTGAACGACATTTTCCTCATCCATCCAAACAAACTGAACAACAGGAATAAAAGCAGCAAACCCGCTATAAACACGCTTGGTCTGTACTACTGTACTGAATAGGAAAAAAAATTCTTCCTGCTTCAATTCAATTTAATCTTCCTTCCTCAAATGGATATTTTCCAGTCCGTAAGTCAAAAGTATTTCAGCATTTACCAGAAGAGCGCTGCACTTCGAATGGGTTTTCAATAGTTAACAAGGCAGAAGAGCTGCGAGCCAAAAACAGGATGACTGGTGGACTCAGAGCCAAATTCACTGGGAAATACCTTTTTTAGTAAGTGAAAAGAAATTCAACAAATAATTCAACTGCTTATCTGCCAAGTAGTTTTTAGAGCAGATAAAAACTGATGGAACGCAGAAGAAAAAAACAGCTAAAGGCAAAATTTCCCAGCGTTCTTTATTTATTCATTCATTTCCCTCTGTCTCTCTCTCTCTAGATGTACATGTTGGGCTCAGCGCTGTTTCCTGTGAAGGAATTGTTGCAGGACAAGAACCACAGGTTACAGCTGGTACTGAGGTAACACACACACACACACACACACACACACTCTCTCTCTCTCTCTCTGTTTTGGTTTATATCGATACCACTTCCTCGTCAGTGAGATAGTCAGATATCTCTGCTTCAGTTGTGGTGAGCTGTGATGAGCTATTTGTAAGAAATGGTGATTTAAGTAGTTAAGTTTGTTTTCTTTACTTTTCTTTGAATTCCTCCTATGTGAAATAAAATGGCTTGGTTTGCAGAAAATATCTCATACTGAAACCTATTATTTCCTTATTTTTAATAATACACACACACAGATTTTAAGTTCCAGTCACAATAATTTTGAAAGAAACTTTCCTGCATTTTGCAATTAAGAAATTATAAAACTTGAGGTCCTCATCACACTTGAGTGTTGTCACTGCACAGTAGTAAAAAATCTCAGAGGAAGAGACTTGGCAGGACTTTCATTTTGCAGATAAAGAAATAAAAAAAGAAAATCTTTGAAAGTGGAAACCAGCTGAATGACCTGTTACCATTTTATCTTTCGTCTTCTCATCTCGTTTGGACGAGCAGGTCGGCAGAGAACGAGCGGGTGGGGAACATCAACGTGGTCGCCTGGCAGATGGAGGAGAAACGAGACCAGAGGACGCCGGTCGCCCGGCTGCCGGACACGATCAACGGCCGGGTACGAGGCATTCTGGGAGGTTTTATAGCTGCGGGGCATTCCCAAAGTGCTCGATTTTTTTGGGGAACTCATTCAGAATGCAATTTTTTTTTGACCGAGAACTCAAGCTACCATACATGGTTTTAATTTTGCATCTATAAATCATTGTTAAAGAATGTGTTGCGTAATTTAAATCGCTTTATAATGTCTCATTTTCAAACAAAACTGTTTATTTTATCTCTGGTTTCAGTCTCAGGCAAACAAAGTGTCCCAGTTCAAGCTCAGCAGCTAATATAAGTTCCAAAAATAATTCTAATTGGGATGTTTATATGATTAGATTAGGATTATTTTATTTGCACTGGCCCAGTGCTTGTTTTAGGGGATTAATCTGTCTGGGTGACATGCAGTCAGGCAGATGGACGCCAGTGCTGAAAAAAAATCTCAAAATGTGTGTTTAGTGTGTCTGTTTCTGTTGCTGCGGGATGAGCAGAAGCCGTTTAAACCGCAGTACGCCACATTATAAACATTTCACGTCTTAACTCAGCGGTAAACTGGTTCATTAGAATGGATTTCGGCCGGTGTAGGTGCGGTGTCAGTGTCAGTGCAGTTCAAGTGTGGTGTAGGTGAGAGTAACCAGTCCAACCAGGGCTCAGAGTGGGTGTAGATGGAGGTGGATCATGCACATCAAAATTCACTGCTCAGGCTTTGTATTATTAGTACATGTAATGTTATAAACAGTGAGTGATGGATGCATTAAACTCAGCATGTGTGTGTGTCCTGCAGACGGTGCTGCCTGTGGACGAGAGCCTGACCGAGTCGATGGGAGTCAGAACCAAGTACGCCTCGCTATGCAAAGACACCCTGCTGCGCTCAGGTGAGACGTCTGCTCGTGTGCAGGGACACGGGCCGGGCGAACCTATCGGGGAAAATCGGCAATTGGGTCGCCTGCTGATTTGTCTTTTTGCTGATTCAAAGCTCCTCAGAGTTTCCCTTTAATGTTTTCAACTGGGGAAGACCGCAAAGTTTACTGTCAGTTTCACATCGCTGAGAAAAAAATACGATATTACAGTTGCATCGGCTCATCTGTGGTGCACCGTCACATTATTTGCACGTCTACCACAAAATAAAAAGCTCTTTAATTTATGCAGTTCATCTAAATTAGTCTCTATTGCTGCACATCACCTTAAGTTCTCTGTCAGAGCAAAGACTAATGTGCTTTTAGCTGCGAAAACTAAAGCGAAACTGAAATCTGCAGCTCGAAACTTGTTAGGCCAGGACGTCTGTAAACAAACTTCAAACCTCATAATCCCCCCCTTCGTGCTGTTCCACAGAACATGGGTTTGTTTGTTCGTGGCATTGTTACTTCTTCCGACAAAACTGGGTTGTTATTTTTTCCCACAACTCTCTGTCAGCGAGATAATTTAAAAAAAAGTTACAGATCTGGATTAAATTTGGTGGACAGATTGCCCCTTTGCCCAAGGGTCCATTTGTCAGATTTTGATTCTGAATTCCACCTTTAGATTTACATGTTGTTTCCTTACAAAAAAAAAAAAATCAAGCTTAAATACAAACGATTAACATAAACCGTTACGGAGTCTTCTGTCCTCTAGTCGACAAAACACAGACACGTCTGAGCGGCTCTTACCCCATCGAGGCCCTCAGCTGCCACAGATCGTGATATTACACAGTCTCGGTCTGCATTTACTGTCCCAAGACCATCTGCCAAATTGAAATTGACCCGATTGCACTTACCAAATTTCTTCTGCATTATACTATTTTCATCCACCTCTCTTTTCCTCCCTTCCTTTTTCCTCACATCTCTCTCTCCTCCATGTTTGTAGGTAAATCAGACCATAAATCGTATTATCTGGGGGAATATATTGATTGCTGTCTGGGGTCCGTGGGTCTCGGGGGTGTGTGAGAGGGATCTGTTTACCTCGGTGATGGATCGCTGGTCCAGGAATAAGCTGCATGTGAAATGTTTCAGAGGGCGCAGCGACCTCGTCCCCAGATGTTTTTTATGCTGAGTGAATGTTGAAATGTCGCGCACAACAAGACATTTCAGGATGGCTCGGGCTTCCTTCCCAGTGAAAAAGTTTCCACGACGCAAGACAGAATATACAGTTTAATTTTATTTCCTACGTCTTTCTTGCATTTGTTGTTGTTTTCCACCTTTTCCACAATGTTTTTATTTGTTTTCTGTCATTTGAATCAGTTTTAGTTTTGGTTTTCATTATTTTTTTGTTTGGAAACAAAGCTAAAATCAGCTAAACAAAGATAATCTAATCTAAGTTAAAAAAATAAACTAAACTAAATAAGCACAACCAACCTGAAAACTGAATAAAGTTAAATTGAACTAAATATTACACTAATGTAAGCCATGCCAAGTTGATCTAAAGTAAACAAAGCCGAAACAAGATAAACAAGCTGAACAAGACAAAGCTCATCTAAACTAAGTGAGCCAAACTGAGCTAAAGGTAAACTAAAAACTATGCTAATCTAATCTATGATAAAATAAGATAACCTTAATCTAAACTTGCTATGCAAAGCTAAAGTGATCTTATTTAGAAGTTTATTTAAACATAACTATATTAACTGAGCCATGATAGGATAAATCAAGATGAGATAATCTGAACAAAGCTAATCTAATCCTAATCTAAACCTCAGTGTTTGGAGGCACCATGTCCAGGATGTACCGCTTCCCCACCACGGACGGGAATCACCTCCGGGTGCTGGAGCAGATGGCCGAGAGCATCCTGTCACTCAACGTCCCCAGACAGTACGTCAAGCTGCTGCTGGAGGAGGACGCCGCCAGGTGTGCTTAACACACACACACACACACACACACGCACACACACACACACACAGGTCACACTCCTGGTCAACTTACTGAAGAGTGTATGCCTACTGGTGCCTCTTTGTTGTCAGATTTTGTGACTTTTCAGACTTTCCAGATATTATTTCTTAAACAATAATCTAGTATCTAGTATCTTTCAATAATCCAGTATCTTTTTTTGTAACTTTGGGGAAAATGTTAATGTGTTTGGAAGCGTCCTTAGCAGGCAGCGTTAAAACACAAGGTGCCTCTGAAGGACTCTGGTTTTAGACGGGCCACCGAGGCAGCAGATGTGATGCTGTTGCTAAGATACCACATCTGACAGCTGCTGTCATCACCGCTGGTCATTACTGCTCCATTACCAACACCTGGCTTGTCCTTTACCCTTGTTTTTTTCTGTTTGAGATTAAAAAACATCAAAATGGAAAGTAGATAATCATAATTACATTTAATCAAATATGTTAATGCACGTTTAAACAAGTAAATATTCACTGATGTCACTGTTTATTTCTTGGCAGAAAAGTAAAATTGACCTTATGGTAACATTTATACACAAACTGTTGTTTGTGTTTGACAGTTTGGGCTTAATTGTCTGCAGGATACAGATGATTACGGGATGTCCTACCCAGTATCAGACAAAACTGGAAGCACCAGAGAATTTTATGAAAAAATGTGACTAAGACTTGATTTGATGCCTCAGTAGAATCAGTCTTTGACTTTTTGAGCAGCCATTCGCTTCTTACCTTCGAGGAGAGTTGGCATTACAGGGAAGGAATTCATTGTCTTGCTCAAAGACACTTCAGCAGCAGTGTTGCAATGGCCACATATTAGCTGTATGAACACATTTTCTCTGTGTCCATCTCTGTCTTTCTCTCTGCTTGTTTCTCTCTCTGGTTTTCACCTTTTTTCTCTTTTTATCTCCCCCTCCCTTTTATGTTCTCCTCTGTCCTCTTCTTTGTTTTCGTGGTCCAGGGTGTGTGAGCTGGAGGAGCTGGGCGAGCTGTCGCCCTGCTGGGAGAACCTACGGCGGCAGATCGTCTCGCAGTACCAGACCACGATACTCACCTACCAGGAAACGCTGTCTGACCTCAACGAGTACAGAGGTGAGTCCTGATCGCGGCGGGAAATCAACACCCAGATCCAGCCAAGGGAAGGCGCACAGGCTGAGGCTGCTGAGTTTGTTGACTTCACCAACTGGCAGATAACCAAGGCGCTGTAGTGAATTATAAAAACAGCAGAGCTCTCACAGTTCATGGAATTTTTTTTGGAATGTCATGGGATTTCTGGGGGGGTATTTCCAGGCAGGGAACGTGAAGGGAAGTCAGGGAATTGTACAAATTGGTACAGGATGTATTTTATTATTTATTTACTTTTCTGGCTACTTTATCACAGCAAACCCAGCTGTATCAGGAACCAGTTACAGAATCAAAAATCAACATTTTTAGGTTGTGGATGTACTCTGATTTAGTTACTGGAAAGTTATTGGAGAAGTTATGGAATGTGGAGAATCTAGTTACCTTGGTCTGTTTTTTGTAGGATTTCTCAAACTTGTGAATAGATTTCCATGACATTTAGCAGACAGATCAGTCTTGAGCCAAAAAACATTTAATCACATTTTACAGGTGATCCAGATTACACATTTATCATTTTCTTTTTGCCATAAGTGTCAAACTAACAGATAGAAACTTGATTCCAAATCCTGAGGGTCAGGAAATCAATTTAACTTAAAATGAAGGCTTTGTCCACATGTAGATTATTAATATTATTTTATTTTTTTAAACAAACAAATTTTTCTTTCCATTTTGGTCCAGCATTTTTGGTCAACTTCTCCATTATTTAACAGTTTATATTAATTTGTAATGATAGTCGGAGTTCCGCCTCGTCATTTCACCTTGGTTTTTGATAAAATAGTTCCTCACAGGCGTAAGGTGAGACATTTTTTACTTCCCCTCTGTTCTCTCTCAGGTCCGTCGTTCAAGGCCAGCAACCTGAAGGCAGAGAGGAAGCTGGAGTTCATGTCGACCAACCTGCACGTGCAGAGGATGAGAGTGCAGGACGCGCTGGGCTTTGGTGAGACACACACACACACACACACAAAATTAGATTTCTCTCACATTCACAGCCACTCAGCACACTTCATTACCCCACTTCTCTCTGTAGCTGCGCACACACACATCAAATTGCAAGCTCTTTATTCTCATGGACACACACATGCACTGACTTGTTAGTGATTTACAAATCACATATACACATGCAGATACTGTACACACACATACACACACACACAGCAGGGTAGGAAATGAACTTTTTCACAGAGGACATTTTTCCTCCTCCTAATTTGTTTTTATGGCGTCTTTTGGTCGAATTCAGGGGCAATTTTATTGAACGATGAAATTTGCATCGCGTATTGGCAAATCAACAGCTGTTAATTTGTTTTATTATGGGGTGTTTTATTATTTGTCGACGCCGTGTTTTATGTGGAATCAGCAGTTTCCTCTGCTGACTGCGTGGTGCCAACATTTCCAACGGCTTCAGGCTGTGAACTCTCTTGTTTTCTAATTAAAAAAAATGCTTCAGTTTTCTTAGGAAAGAACTGCACACAGATCTCCCTTATAAATCACATGCATGGAGGGAAGTAGTCACATTCAGGCATGAATATGTGACAGATCAACAAAAAAATGTGGACAGGATGAAATAAAAAAATGTTATTCCTGATTACTAAGGCATTTTCCCTTCTCATTTTTAACCTCAAGGGCATTTTATTCATTTTCATTTTTTTCCCCAAAACCCTGCCACACACACAAACTCACGCACACTGAAAACACACTCTCCCTCTGTCTGATCTCTCCCTGTCCAGATCACACGTATGACGTGATCACGATCGGGGCTCCGGCGGCTCACTGCCAGGGCTTTAAGAACAGCGGCCTGAGGAAACTCATCCAGAAGTTCGAGGAGGCGAAGAAACAGTAAGTTCAGATTGAACAGGGTTCGGATTGAGATTAGGAAAACAAAGCTGTCCATTGCTGCTTTTAGGTAAAATGCACAAATCTGGAGCAAAGTCTGTTTTTCAGGTGCAAAATAAAGAAATAAAATACTTTGTTTGCATTGACAGCTGTGTATTTTTAATGTAATACTTAACATTTTCACTTGTTTTTGGTCAGAGGTCAGCCACAGAGCAGCAGATCTGGAGCGTCTTGCTCAAGGGCACTTAAGATGTTAAATTGTGTTAAAATGATAGTTCCTTGTTCACTGCGACACCCTGCTGCCCCCCTGAAAAACAGCTTTTATCGGGTTTCTTTTGGCCCAGCGGTCATGAACCCCGACACATAAATGAATCTGTGATCTCTCGACTCAAGTGAGAAAAGAAATACACCAAAATTGCATTTGCATGTTTTATTTCCCCGCGGTATCTTTTGCTTGTGTCAGAACTTTACATTAGTTGCTTCATTCATTCATTTGACTGCTGTTGTTTCTGATATTGCAAGCAAAGTTTTCCATTTTCCGGTTTTAAGTCTTGTTTTTGTCAAGTTTCCTTTCAGACAGGTGATTGATTTCCTCTGAATGGAATTTATTTCACGCAAAAGACTGATCCATTTTCACATAAAACAAATGCATTGTTTCTTAAACTACTGCATTGATTCTGTATTTCGGTTTTCTGTTTTTTTTTCTTTTCTTAATTTTGTTTTTGTTACTTTTCTGATCAGCATATATGAGGAGGGATGGTGAGTTGTTGTCCTGCTTTTCATCGTTTGTTTGTTTTACCCACGCTGTTTGCCTCTCACCTCTGCACCGCCCCCAAAAACTTCTACTGTCACTCTTGTCTTGGATGTGTCGATGTAAATCAGCTGTTTCACAACTTCCATGCATTGTGGGCGGATGGCTGAGTAGGTTTGGGGTGAACTCATGTAGTTTGGTAACACTGAAGTTAAAGTGTTGCTCTTAGAAGACTCTGCACAGCTAATGGTCACATGATATATTTGTTTTAACTGTGTTGTTGTTGTTTTTTAATTGACCCAAGTGCGTGTGGCCCAAACTAGACGCGCTGATGTATTTTTATCATACAGTCACTCAAATGTAGTCAGCATTACATTTTGATCAAGCTGAGTTTAAGTTTGCAAAAATATCACTCAGTTTGAAAATTCAGCCGTTGTTGCTGTGTAATAAAATCACAAATCTGCAGAAAGTATGTTGTGTGAAATGTGACTTTAATGTTTTAAGAGCCATGAAACTCACCCATAAATAACATTGTAATAACACAACAAAGGCAAGTCCTGTTTCTCCTGTTTGTGGCCTCAGGAAAGAACTGTTTTAAGTTAAAGTATTGATAAGTCTTTTTTTTATTGAAGTCGGTAGTATCTCCATTTATCTCTGTCGGTGCAGGTCGGTCTCGTTGCTGTCTCTGTCTTTTACCTGTCGTGTTTTCTGAGTCTCTGTTTAGGACTGTCGGCTAAGAGCAGGCATGTGCATGCTAATGCTAACTACTGTATAGCAATGCACAGAAACTGCAGGAATAGACACTGTTAAAGGAATACCATGACACTTTGAGTTGTGGTGTTTTTCCTCCCAGCAGGTACTAAACTGTGTATTACAGTGAGAAAATCTCTTTCAGGGCAGCTTGTTAGCATTATTAGCATTCCTCATTAAAACCAATCATCCCTACAAGCTAATAAACAAGCTAGCGGTTTGTGTTGTATCATCAGTAGGCACCTTTAACCCTGATAAGCTAACAGTCAGCACCTTGTTGACACCAAAGGCCTCTAACCCCAATAAACTGCTGGGCTTGTTTGTGTCCAGTCACTGATTTCAGTGTGGAATGCTAATTGACTGTTTTTAATTGGCATGCCGGTTAAAAAAAAAAAAAAAAAAAAAAAAGGACCGTCAGGCCAGTGCCTGGTGAAGACAAATTCAACATGTCAAGGTATCTCTTTAACATTTGACTCTTATGTCTTGTTGCCCTCCTCTTCCATCGTACATCCAAGATCTCCTCCTGCTCTGCATCAGAGGAAAAGTGAAAAACTGTTTTGTGCTACTGTTAATATTAATAACTGAATTTAAAAATTATAGTTCTCTTCAAACTAGGTAACTAAAGTCTGGTTGACAAAATGTTATTTTAAAGGCACAATCCTTCCAAATGTAGAAATATTGAATGATAAATGTCAATATTTCCCCCCTTTAATGGATATATAACATTCTGATACTGAACTCAGATGGAGGCTCTAAGGTACAACAGTCAAATCTCACATCTTAAGGATTTAACAGTCGGTAGCTGCCATACAGTCTCATATAGTCGCAGTGTTTTCTGAGATCATGTGTCCCCCTCCTCTGCAGCAGCGCCCTGTCCAGCTCGCAGTCCATCGTCTACATCCCGCAGGACATCGTCCGAGCCAAAGAGATCATCGCTCACATCAACACTCTGAAGACGCAGGTCAGCTACTACGCCGAGAGGCTGTCCAGAGCTGCCAAAGAGCGCTCCGCCAACGGGATGGAGAGGACACTCGCCATTCTGGCAGATAAGGTGGGGGACCAGAGAATAGAATGGAATAAAATAGAATAGAACAGAAAGATAGTTGGTGTCAAGCTCTTTTCCTGTCTGTTTTGTTAGTTAATTTGTTGGTTGGCTGGTTTCCCTCTGCAGGACAGTTAGACCATCTGGTGGCCAGAGAGTAGTAGACAAGATTTAGAGCGCATGCTTTGTAGTTTGTAATCAGTTCTTTGTAAATAAAGCAATTAAAATAAAGTAGTCAAAATATTTAATTTCTGAAGTAAAGTTAAGGCATCAATAAAACTGTTGAAACTGAAATGAGGAGGGTTTTGCTGGTCTTAGACAACCTAGCATGAATGGATCAAGATAATGATATTAGATAATGTTATAATAATGTTAAGGATTGAGGTTACAACTGTCAAATAAGGAATATATTTCCGTGTCCTTAAAATGCAAAGTTATGATAGCGAAATGCTTTGAAAACAAATGAGGACAAGATAGAAAAGGTAGATTGGTTAAAGTACAGTCTGTGTCTACAAATTCCTGACCACCACCCAAGATACCTGACATACGTTTGGTTGTATCCTCATAACCTATTTTGTCAGCAAAGGCCTGGAAATAGCTCACCTACATTCCAACTCATAATATGTTTTATTTTCAGGGTTCCCACAGGTCATGGAAAACCTGGAAATTTTAAAATCTCATTTTCCAGGCCCGGAAAAGTCATGGAATTCAATAAGATTATTGAAAGTTTTGGAAAAGTCAGCAAATTTAATTTTGCTGTCTGTAATGAAATGAATTACAGCAGTCTTCCATGGATAATCTTCCACATAACACTTTGATGTGCAAGTCCGACTTTCTGTAGCTGTTGGCGTAACGTAACGTGCGTCGATGTGTGACCATTTTCAATTTCACTTCTGTTCATGTACTTATAGGTCGTGAATGGTCATGGAAATTTTATCATGGGTCCTTGAAAAGTCATGCAGAAGTTTTGAATTTTTTTGAAAATGTGTGGGAACCCTGTATTTTGATACCAGCAGTCAAGTAGGTGTTAATTTGTTGTCTTGTTTTGGGATGACGCTCTTCAAACACACGATAACCTGTCCGCCTCTCTTCCTGTCAGACCCGTCAGCTGGTGACGGTGTGTGACTGTAAGCTCCTGGCCTCGGCCATCCAGGCCCTGAACGCGGCGCGGCCCGAGTACATCGCCTCAAAAGCGTCTCCCTCCGCCGACTCCGAGCAAGTAGTCCTCCGTAACGACCAGGACACGCTGCTGGCCAAGTGGAGCGGCCGCAACAGCCGGTCCTCGCTGCACGCCGACTGGCACGAGGAGGAGTGGGTCGGTATCCAACCTGCGACTTTTCTGTTACAGGACGGTTTTCCTCTTACTGCTATTTCAACTGATCATATTAATTAGGAAGTGAACTCCTCGTTTAGTTATTTAGTCAATTACTTTGATGGCTCGCTTGCTTCTCTTCTCAGCATTTCAGTCTGTTGATTTTCCACTTAATT
>OMKZ01035645.1:16644-35072 GCA_900302535.1 Neoniphon sammara | reverse complement strand
GTGGGGGGTGGGTCTAAGTGAAAAAGGGGGGATTGTCCCAGTCTCTAGGTGGTGTCTCTTTCTTCCCCGAGTTAAGCCTACACTGTAGAATGGGCTATTGATTAAGGCCAGAGTGAGGCAGTCGGAGATGTGATCAAGCCATGGGAGCGAATGCTTGGGAGAGGCAGCCACCATGTCCGACTCCACAAAGGAGAGGTCGGAGGGAGCCGGCGCTCTTCTTCATCAATATCAGACGAGACAACGCAGAGATTTGCAGTGATTATGCAGTGCTTATTTAGTATTCAATAGGAGTCTCCCACATTGCACTGGTTTCAGCAGAGGCTCTGTAATGGTTTGGTTCTCGAAATGTGTTCCTAAAATAGCGTCTACTTGAGGCGCTTTTTCCCAATATGTTGTATATGGAAAGATTTTGCCACCTTATAGTCATAATTAATGTTTCAAAAAAACAGAAGAGAGGAAAAATAAACTGATCTGTTATCACCCACCACCCATATTAAATCAAGGGTGCTTTGTGTTATTTCAGACATGCTCTAGTGGTCTTGTATTTCTCCTGAAGAAACAATAATGCTCTTGGCTAATGATATCCTACCTCCGTGCTCATTAGGAAATTAATCACATCAGCCCCTTATGATTATCACTAATACCCCAAATTTAATCTGTACGCATCTGCACATGTGTGTACCGGCATGTGTAAGGTGTTAGTGTTATCTTTCATTAATGAATGAGTTTTCCCTCAAGAGGCTGAAGCTCACACACACACGTAAGAAGACCAGTGTGTGTTTCTAAGTGTGTATCACATTATCACAGAAATTATTGATGCAGTTGAAAAAGCTCAACTGAGCAAGTCAAAATCCATTTGTCTGCTTCATTACCATATGCTTGGTATGTGTGAGTCTGTGTGTGTGTGTGTGTGTGTGTGTCTATGTGTTCATGTGTGACTGCCTAAATGTGTTACCTGAAGGCTTGTCTTGGTTGCAGTTCAACAGAGTGGGGTTTGCCCTGTGCCTCAGGAGCTGGCTAACGATGCTTGTCTGTAGGAAGAGAGGGGAGAAACACCCACACCCATTTTCATTAGAGCCTACAAAAATCCAAACATATCTAGGTCACACCAAAGCACAGCTACAAGCCACTCTTAAGATTCTCAAACCATCAATACAAACAACAAACTTGTTTTTCCCCCCCGTCAGTGGTGAGGGAACAAAGCCTTTCAATACAGATCCGAAATGTTTTTTTTTTAACATCCTTAGATATAGGTCAAAGGAGATGGCTATTCTCATATTTACTGCTGTGGTGCAGATGTGGATAAGATGTGCCGTGACACAGACCCAGGCTTTAAGCTAAAAGCAGCAGGTACATACGTTGTGTGTGACAGATGATAGGTTTTATCCCTGACAGAAGAGGTCCTCTAATGACCAACTGACTGCAGCCATCCTCCATCACATGTCACAGTGGAGGACCCCCACAGACGTCTGTCCTCATTATAGCACACAATGTCATGTCATGGCTGTCATCTATGTATACTGTGCCATAAATGAATTCAGCGTAGGTTTTTCCCTTTGATCGACCCTCCCACGGGCTCTCATTCTCTGAATTTCCTGACTAGATCTCTGTTCCCTCTCCTTCTTGCTCACCCTGTTTCCCACCTCTCCCTTTGTCTCCTTAAAGGAGCAGCGTCTGTGTCGCGTCTGATCTCATCGTGTGATCTGTGAAGACTGATGGGTGTGATGGTGAGCATACGTGATGTGTTGAAGCGTCTGAAGTATGTGTATCTGAAGCATGACTCCATTTGTTGGAGTAGGACAAGGATCTTCCAGGCGGCTCGGTGAGATGTATGACTAACTGTCTTAGCCTGATAAATGCAAGCCATGCTATTCAGATGCCCTTAATGAAAGTGAGATGAATGTGACTGAGAAATATGCACAACAACCTCAACAATCCATCCCAGGAAAGTGACAAACCTATCACCTCACATTACTTGAGTGTTCAGACTTCAAGGTTTAGCTGAGATGCATTATCGCTAGTCATTAACCAATAGTCTAGCAAAGGGGTTTTCAAACTTTTTCATGCTCTGGACCCCCAAGTTAACTTCCATTAAGCTACTTATCCCACCCAATTTCACATGATGAGCCTGATATGAAAAGATATTTTTGGCTTATATTAAGTATTAAATTGTTCAAATGTCAAACTTGAACACTGGCAAAATTTAAGATTAAAACATAATGTCAAAGTAATCACTGATGCATTTTTTATATTGTAAGAAATTCTATTGAATTCAGTCAGAGAGAAATCAAACTATTCTTCATTTTGCTGAGGATGGGGTGGAAGCCCCTCAAGGACCTCTGGTCTTTAAACCATTGGTCGAACCAGTTAATGCTCCTTTACAGCAAAGGAATGATCTCACTATTATGACTTTATTCAAATGTTCTTTGTTCAAAGTTTGCTTTAGGGCTTGATTGGGAAAGACTTATTTGAGAAAAGTGGTAGCTGTCAGTCATCAGTATCAAGAAACACAACAGTTTGACATCAAAACGGTGTTCTGCAATCATAACAAAAATCTGTTGCAAAGTGGCTCTCCAGACTTCATATCCTTTGCCGTTGTGGTCTGATGTGATCTTTAACACATCCTGTAGACTAGCTGTTCTTCTCTGCATCGTGCCTCTGTTCTCACAGGTTGATGTCCTCTTGTTGATTATAACTACAGAGAACTACTGATGTTACACATGAAGGCTTCACACTAAAACACACTAGCTTGTGGGTGAAAACAGAATGACCACAAAATGATAAAAAGATGAGGTGACTTTCTTTTACTGCTGAAATGCCACTTTTTTTTCCCTAATTTGTCTTGGGAAAAGAATATACTGTGGCACCCTGGGATCTTTGGGTTAAAAATGAATGGATAAAAACAAGCTATTGACATGCATAGATGACCACCTGGCTCTTTTGTGACAGTCTGAGCTCAAAGAGATCAAACAGCTTTGAAAGACTGTAGCCTATGTTAGCATATCTGCTTTGCAGTAATGAGGGCATCTCTTCCAGTGCAGAGGAGAGTGACACGGCACATTCAGCTGGCTGGCTCTGACCCTCGCCAACAGCTGTTGGGCTATGAGTCAAAAGCATGCCTGCTGGCCATGCACCCAGCACCCTATAAATACTGACAACATGTCACTAGGTCTGCGAGCTCTGAACCCGTTGATGGGTCAAAGTTCACATGAGGACCAGGGAAAGGTCATAAGTATATGGGAATCAGCAAAGTGGCAATATCCTCCTCCTGCAGGGTCAGGTATATTTCATTCCCTTTTTAATGCTGTGACATAAAACAGACTTTATTTCCCAAAGTATGGTCAGGACCCAAATGTGGGTCACCATAATATTACCTAATGGACCTGCAAACTATTCTGCAGATTAATATTAAAGTTTTTATGTGGGAAATTTTAACTTTATATGAGGCTGCTGGTTGCTGCGCTGCCTTAGCTTTCACAAGAACCTTCAATTTCACTTCAAAACAGACTGAGTTAAGCCGAGTCATTTTGACCCTGTCATTTTTGTTAGAAGAAGGCTACACAAAACTATGCAAAATTCATCCCACAAGAGAACAAAATTTGAAAAGCAGCAGCTTAGACCAAAGGAGCTATGGGGCAGGGTCTAACTCGTCAGAGGATTGAGAAATGGAAGCTTAATTAGCTACAGTAATAGGGTCATACATGTTCTTAAAGGGTCAGTCTACTACACATGCCTGTGAAACACCAGCCTCAGTCTGACACTCTAGGAGGGGTCTTTGGGTTTAATGTACCAGCTAGTTTTACAGTCAGCCAGCCAGTGTTTCCAGGCAACAGTGGGCTCCTGTGATTTACGTGGCTAGACAGAAATACACAACTTAAGTCCATGATGCATAATGTTGCTGACATGTGAGTGTCAGGCTGGCTGTGAGGGTGTGGTTGGAGGAAGAGAGTGGTGAGAAAGGCTGTGGCTCAGTGACTATTTGGTATGCAGGCAGCAAAGCATTGGCACCTCTGAAGTAAGCAGGGAGTAAAGTGTTGAGGGCTGAGGTGATTTAGCACTGCAGAGGAAATTTAATCGATTCTCCATTCCTCTACTCTGCCACTCTTAAGTCAGGTACACTTATGCATACCATACACACACACGCGCCCACACACAGTTACACACATTAATATATATAGGCAGCGTTTGTGCAGAGAGTCAGAAATGCGGGAAAAGAGGGAGAAACAGAGAACAAGTTAGCTGATTCCTGTCCTGTGGATTTTTGCAGTCATACCAGTGTGTGTGTGTGTGTGTGTATGCAAGTACTTTGTGTTTGTGTGTGGGGGCAAACCAATATTAAATGAAATGAAAATGAAAATTGCTGGTAAAGAGTAACTACTAACCAAGAGGAAGGCATAATTTCTTATTTTCCTGTGTAAACAAATGGCAATGTTGGCAGATTTTGAAAAGAATCTGGTAAAATTCATTAATTCGTACCAAAGCTTTTTGCAAAATTCTTTTTGGTGGTGATGGAGCATTATGTAAAGTTGCTCCAGAAAGGCAAATTTCAAAATCCCCTCTCCTACATCTCCTTTGTTTTCTCCATGTGGAAAAGCTGTGTATAACTTCAGATTGGACCTATGGGAGTCGATCTGCGTGTGTGTATCATGTAAGCAAACAGCTTGCGTAGGTCAAGCATTGGAGTTTACATATGTGTCTTGTGTAGACTATGTAACAGGCCTTATGAAAGAAATGCAGCGATCCTTTGTTTGGTTTTACTGAGTCAGAGTGGTGCTTTTACACAGCGACTACACAGCTGTTTAAAAAAATGACAAAAAATTGGATTAGGATTTGCATTGGCAGATGCTGAATATTACATGACTCAGATGTGAGACAAAAAAGGTTGATCACGACATGCCTAGTTAGCATTCACATATATTCTTAACTCAAAAGGTGATGCCAAGAGGTAATTGGATCAAGGAATCAAAGAAGATAGGAGGAAGAAAAAAAAACACACACACAAGAATGAAAAACAGAGGTTGAGAGGAAGAGAAAAAAAATTAAAACACACTACAGGGGAAAAAAATATGACCTCAAGGAAGATAAACCCAAGAAATAAAGAAGCATTCTGAATATCATATGAATAAATTCTATTTGTCAGCAGTCAAGCAACCAGCCCCAGAAATGTAATTTAATATCTGGTTGGATCAGCAAGATTTTAACGTGATCTCTTCCCCTTTCTATAGACAGACCCCACCCATTCCGCCAGACACCGTCACTCCCCACCCCATCTGGGAATCAATCTCCTTCCCTCTAAGAGAGACTATTAAACTGCTAATCTAAAATGCAGTAACGAATGCATATGTAGCGCTGCTCTGTGGCAGCACTTTGATAAACTGCCCTTTTTGGGCCGATTGATCAGTCAGAGGGTGGCGAGGGCAGCTGGGGGCCAGTCCCTCAGGGTAACAATCCTCCTATTAATAGTTTCCGCATTATTTCAACAACTTTCATTAACAGCTGCAGTCACATTGGATCAATGCAGCGAGATGGGTTGGAATTAGCGGACTACTTAATTAATGTCGACAGTTTGAATGGTGCACAGTTGGGTGGTGTGAGTTACCTGTCCATATTTGGCAGCCAAGTGGAGAGGGGTCCAAAAATTGTTGTCAGTGGGCTGGGGGTCCGCCCCACTCTCGAGCAACACACACACCACCTCCCTGTAACCACTGGCACAGGCTATGTGGAGCTAGATAGATAGAGAGAAAGTGAGGGGGGGGAGGAGGGAGGAGAAATGAGAAAAAAAGAGAAAGTTGTTATTATGTGGAGTTCAAGGAGAGAGAACAAGACTGGGACAGAGGGGGGAAAGAGACAGAGTGTCACCCCTGCACAGTGGGATGATAATAAAGATGCCTGCATTATGTACCAGAGTGACCCCGTCATCGTTGGACTGGTTGAGGTTTCCTCCGGTGGCTATCAGCTGTCTGACATCAGACAGCATGGTGCTGGGCCTCTGAGTCCTCATGGTGTGCATGGACGACGCATCCACACCTGCAGAACACAGACGGGCACGATGTTAGTGCTCTACACACACACCGCTGACACACACTCATACTGTGTATTTGTTATCATGCTGAAACCTTGCATTTCTTTTTTTTTCCAATATGTTTATTGGGTTTTTACCATAACAACAAATGTGCTTATAGAAAAGATCAAAAGGCAATAAAAGATCCTGTTGAAACCTTGCATTACTCATTAAACCGCTAATGAATTAAGAAAAACTGGGTAATACATTGATTACAGCAATACACTTTGATGGGGCACTATGCAGTATGAGTATGGGTATGGTGGTGATACAACTGGTATGAGGAATACAGGGCTTTGCAAAGGGCTTTTCCTCAGTTTTTCCCAGACATAAATTTGTTTCTTGACTGGATTGGGATGGTGTTCAGTATGCTGTATGCTGATAGTGGCTGAGCAACACGATGAGGCTGTATCACTCAGCGCACAGATTGTCAGTGCTGAATTACAGAAAATTTGGAGCATGTGATTTCTGCAGGACATTGACTATGTGCACAACAGTCAAAGTGAAAACTCCAAAAAAATAAAGCCAGATAATGACATTTGGCCACAGAAGGAAAGCTTCATCCAGAAGATCAAATGCATGGCTACCAGCCATTTTGGTATTGATGATGTCTCTATAAAAATTCAGAAAGTCATTCAATATACACACAGCGCCCCCGTCTCTGACCCGAACGATCCAAGGCTTTTCCAGTTTGTCTCCAGGGCCGTCATGCATGGGCAGACACCTACAAGGGCAGTCTATCCTACACTATGAACATCAATGCTCTGCACATACACATAGTGCACATGGGTTTTCCCTGCTGTAATGACATGGATTGATTATAGATCAATCTATGTTTCGCTCTGATTAGCTGTAGGGTACTAACTAATAGGACTTTTCCGAATAGATTGGTTGGATCAGCTAATCAATGAGTTTGTATTTGCAAACAAATGAGAGCCTCGGGGTTTGTAGCTATGTCAGACATGCCCATAGCTGCACCATATTGGCAGAAAAGAATTCTTCTGTGGTGCCAAATCCAATAAGATAAATATAAAACACGATTGATTTAGCTAACTACAAGCATGAATCTTTATATTTTGGGTGGTAAAGTACCACAAGAGAAAATCTAATTTTCAACAGTAGCACAAGATTTTCTTTCTTCCTCTCTCTCCAGAAAGAAAGCGACATAGAGACACATGGACAGTCTGTCTTTTCCACACAACCACACAGACTTGAGAGGGGATAGAGAGCATGTAGCCATGTTGCTATAGCAACAGAGACCCAGTGAGACTGTGTGAGTAAAGAGTGTGTTTCATGGTGGCACAGCTCAGCATGACGGGGGTATCAGAGGAACCGGAGGAAGGCAGGAGGGGAGAGATCACCATGAGGGCTGGCAGAGGCGAGCAAAGAAAAGACTTAAGAATTCAATGGCTGGTGGGTGGGAGTGTGTGTGTGCGTGTGTGTTTGTGCATGTATGTGTGTGTGTTATAGAGTGGTATGATCCGTGATAAGTTGGCGGTCTGCGGTCAGAAATTCGCATCTGTCATGTGATCCCGTGTAGGCTCATGTGAGGCCAGTGACAGATGGATAAGGGAAAGCCCTCCATCATTGTCTGTATCTGTCTCTGTCTAGCTTTGTCAGCACCATCCCCCTTCCTCTTCCTCTGTATCGCTCTTACACACTTGTTCTCTCCCCCCTGTCACATTGTCACTTTCTTTGTATCTCTATCTTCAGCTCTCTCTCGCTCTCTCTCTCTCTTTCTCTCTCTTTCACACACACACACTCACACAGATGCCTCTCTGAGCAAGGAATGATCATTGTTCTTTTGGATGTGAAATTGGGTCAGAAAGATTAGGTAATAGGAACAACAAATATATGAGTAATCTTGTTTCATGCAGAAATCCGCAATGTTCTGCATGTTGTTGCTTTATGGCAGCGAACTATGGCAAAGATGGAGGAACATCTCATGGCTAGCAGAGTGAAAATGTCATCGATGGACCAGAAAATGCACAAATATATTATTTACTGGGGTGTTGAAATTTGAAAGTAAAATAGCATGGGATGAGGTAAATATGTTGATGTGTCACAGTAACTTGAGGGCACACTACTAGCACTGTGTATTTCACTGTATCTGTGCGTATCTGAGATTACAGCTGCGGTGCCTGTGGTTGATTAATCTGGTTTATATTGTAATGGCACTTTTTTAGGCTTTATTGGCACTGTCAACCAGGGCAGGTGCAAACCAACAAAATGATTAGTACTTTAAACATTTCTTAGCAGCAGAGTATAGAGAGGGTTTCCAGACATAGAAAATATGCTCATTTTAGAGTTTCCACCATACTCTACCATACACATGGATATCATAGCAATGCATTAGTTATATTTAACATTGTGGATTTAAGCCTTAAAACACACCAATATCTCACAGCTCTAACTGTTAAACTAAACAGGGACTGTGGAAATTAAAAAACAGCCAGTACACATCAGAATGTGTGATAAACACATTATGTATGTTTGATTATATCGGAGAGACCACCTGCTCACTGACAGAGAACATTAGTGATATATGATCTCGTTCTTATGTGATATGGACTGAGGGAGAGAGAGACAGGACCAGAGTAAGGGAGACAGGTTTGCAGATCTCCTGGACTGGGCTGGGCTGGACTGGATTAGACTGGACCAGCCTGGGCAGGTTTAGACAGGAACAGACTGGGTTGTGGTATGAGTAGCCTGAGCAAAGTTGCAACTGTCTTGAATGCACAAGAAGACCTTTTCAATAAGACATTTTCCTCCAACCAGAATAAGACTGCTAACCATCCGTAGCGCAATTTCCTATAATTATGCCCCCCACCATTCCCTCCCTCATGTTGTAACTACATGTGGACATGACTTATTAACCATTCCCTGTCATATTCTCACATTATTCCAATATCTGCTAAATGGGGGAAATAGAAAATGTACTTTCTCTCATTTAGCTTCATTTTTCTCCCTCTGGGAGGGCTTTGATAATATGCAAATGAGCAGCATATTTCACTGAAGCACACTGTTAATTGGGTTTATGGAGAACAGAATGTCAAATGTCAAATGTCAAACTAAGATCTCTCTGTTACTCTTTCTCTTTGCCATGCAAGTTCCCTTTAGCTCTTCATACCATAATGCTTCATACTACATAACAACTCAACCCACGGCACAACCCATCCCAACCAAACCAAACCCTACCTGACCTGATCAGACCCAACACGACACGACACAATATGTCACAGTATAACACAATACAACGCAACACGACATGGCACAGCATGACAAAACACAACGAAAAACAAACGGGAGGTGTGCTCATCTTTACCATTCTCCTCCAGGTGTTTTCGGAGGATGTAGCTGGTCTCGGTTCCCTCGGTGGCGTAGTCCAGGGGAATGTTCCCATTGACGTCCTGCAGCAGAACGTTAACCCCGGCCTTCCAGAGGCACAGCGAAGAAGGCAGGAGGAGACACAAACAAATTGAGTTTTAGCCAGGGCCATTCATCAGACTGGAATCAATGATAAAGTGGGCTCAATTATCAGGGCCTCCCAGCAGCGTATACCTGAGCAGAACCACGGAGACATTAGCAGACAATAGAGTGAATTAAAGAACTCATTAAATAACGGCCTGGAGAGGGGGCACTGTGGAACGAGGCCGTTGGTTAATGTGACCTGGGATCAGCGTGTGTGTCTGTGTATGACAAGATTAATGTGTGTTTACTCACCAAGGACCCTGCCACAGTCTTTTCTCATGGCGTGAGATAACATGGGAGACCTTCCCCAAGGCTCCTTTAATGACTGCTACTCTGACGGCGGCACAGTAGCTGGTCGCAATACAGTTATGATTGATTGCTTCCCTTTGCAGGAACTCTACTGCATTCAGTGTTTGTAAGAGCCCTGCAATGCTTCACCAGCAGAGCAGAAAGCTATACAAGCTCTGGGAAATATATCTCATTTACCTATGCGTGTACTCTTACTTTTCTCTGTCCCTTTCATTTCATCACCTGCTCTTTAGGGTTAGGCACTAAAAGTAACAAACATCCTTTCAAGAGGCGATTGTCAGCTTCCAGCCATAAATCGCTGCCTGTTGTTTGACTAAACCATAAAAGACAAGCCGGTGTAACGACTGTAGCTGGACCAGGTCTGATAACAGGGACAGGGGACTTTAAGTGAGGATCCTCATTGAATATTTACAGCTAATAGAATTCTAACGACCCAGTTGCGCTGCACCAAAGAGATTTATGGCTCGTCCTTAGGCAGACGGAGAGAGGGAAGGGGCGGGGAGATCCAGAAATGGGAGGATGAAGGCTGAAACTGCAAGAGGAAGCCAGCTGACATAGCAGCATGAAAAACATGAACATAAGCGCTCTGAAAACTAATCAGCATTACCACAAGGACAAAAGGACCTTGCGATTTCTAAAAAAAACTTGTCCATTATTGTTGTATAAATTAAACATTTGCACTTTTTCATTTCAGCAGAATGCTTTGCTGATATTTAGAGGAAACGTATCTTTCACCCATCACTGGCAAGCAATTAAACTGCGATAAAGACAGAACAATACTGACATTCCCAATTATCAGTGAGGCTGTTCTGGTGAGGCTTGCAGTTTTGGTCAGATATGTACTGTGGGGTTTAGTGTGCACCCATGCCTCATTGGAGCTGCTGTCACTCACTTATCATGGTTAGTTAGGGGTAAATAAAGGGGATTAATTAAATGTAACTTTCGGCTGCTGCTTTGCAGCTATTCACGAGAAAACAAACAAAATAAAATCCTTATCGTAATGACAAGGAGAGCTACAAGACCAACAGATGCACAAAGAGATGACTGGTGACTCAGACAGACAAAGATAGAGACTCTTTCCACCCATTAACCCCTTAAATTAAAACTGTAATATATAATGTTCCCTCTTTGTACCCTAGATTTGAGCTGGGCCCCCAGACAGTAATCAACTTCCCTATAAATCTGACAGCTCTTCTCAGTGTATTTCTGTATGTGAGTATATGTGTGCATACTGCATGGTGGGTAGTAAAGGGTTGTGCTAAATCATTTGGAGGTCCAGTAAAAACCAGTACGAGTCATTAAAAAGAGCAGTAAAAACCTTGAAATGGAAGTGTCATACATGGGTAATTAGTACCTGTAAAACTGTATTGTAAAAATGGAAGCATACAGAAAGTTGCACTATGTAAAACTGCCAAGAAGTGAGAGCCATTAAGAAACATGAAATAAGCATAAAATCGGATGTTAGTGAGTCTACATGGTTCTCGTTGGCAGGACTTGTGGAAAATTTATTAACTTATTCCACGTTTTTGGTCATTTGAGTCTGAATGGTACTTACTTCAGTGACCCTAAATTTTGCATAGTGCACCTTTAAATTCTACAGAATGACATACACCGCGCCCAGTCTTACATAATCTGACAAATACTAATTACCTTACATATAATATATTTAAAAGTATAGTGTACGGTGGATGGTTGCTGTTATGGCACAGAGCTCAAAGACCAAGAGACAGATTATGGTCTAGGCAGTGTAATGTGTTAGAGTGGGCCATCGATCCAGAGACATTAATCATGTGTCAGACTGCACATGATAAATGCTGACATAAACAAGTTGATGCCAGCTGGCGGCCACGCATGCTGCTAGGGGTTAACAAGCCGACCTCTGACCCCAACACACTCCCCACCACAATTTGATGAATCTGCCTTGGTCGTCCTGGCGACAAGAATCTGTTAATACCACCCTGTGTGCGGTTCATAATAGGTGCTGTTGGGTGCAGTTAGCTCTGAGGAATCAATAACAACAACAAAAGACGAGGAGACGTGAGAGGAGGGTTTTCCCCAGGGGGGTCACCGCTGGGCTGCAGCGCTCTGGAGGGGAAACCTGTCACAGTAGAGTGGATATCTTCCCAAAACTGAATAAATGAGCTTAGCACAGGGTTCCCACACATTCTCCATTTGAAAAATCCATACTCTTGTGTTCAGAGATTTTTAAGTCCCTCGCTTCTGGAACCACATGTGTGCTTAGGTTCAAACCATCCCAAAGATTACTGTGCTGTCTCTCCCCTACTTCGTCTATTTTGCTACCTTCCCAGACTCTAAATAAAGAAGTAGAAGAGAGCATTCAGTGCAGATCTCCGCCAGGCATGTGTGGGAACACACACACGCTTTCTATATAAAGTAGGTACTTGTTATTGCTTTGTGCCACAGCTCCCCGCAGAGAGGGTGAGAGGGGTTTTCCATGATGGCGTTGATTTTGTCCGTTGTCCAAAGACTGAGAAGATTAGGGAAATTAGACCGCTGACGTATGAAATAGCGATGGCTGTTTTACACTTCATTTTTCAGTCGTGAAGCATCAGGCTATTTTAACCTATTGTAAGCCCCACTTGTTGACAGATTCCATCAGCCACTACTCCACTAAAACAAACCTTAGTTTAACAAGAGCCCAAAGATTAAATAGTCAAGTAGTAAACTGGGAGGGGTCAGCCCTAATCTGCACTCACAGAAAATTTGTAGTGCTATTTGTATCAGGAACAGCAATCTTTTGCTGTGCAAAACCTGGAAATGGTTCCATATACTGTTAGTCATTCCTGACCCGTGTAGGAACCACATGTAGAGTAAACTACACTCTGTAAGAATATGCAACACTGCCTGCTGAACCATTGTCTTACATGAAGGAAGAGGGGGGTTCCAGTATCAGCAGCTAAACTGAAAATGGATTCAGCTATAGTATGAAGTGGAGTCGAGTGTAGCCCAGGGCTTACTGTTAATCATTTGACTTCAAAGGGCTTGGAGTTCGCAAGTTTCAAGTTCATCATTTACAAGCACCAAAAGTGGGTCAGTGAACAATTGTAACCCCACTGGGTTTTTAACTGTAAGATGGGAACTAACATTTTGGAGCAGAGCTTGTCTCCTGAGGATCAGGTTATCACAACCCTTCAACTTCCACAGCGAGAGTTTGGAGATTAAGGGTTGAAATCTAGGCGGCAGATGCAATGTGACAGAGCATCAAATACACAGTGCACACAAAACTTTAGGGCTCCATCTTTTTCTTTTTTTTTTAAACCAGAGTTCAGTTGAAGTGCACTTGCAGAGGGTACATAATTTAAGACAGCCAGACTCCTCTTTACATTCTTGCAGTCCCCACATTCAACAGTGTGTCAGGCAAACAGAAAACAGACAAAGAGGCTCTCTCTGGGAAACACAAGCAGAATTAGGGCAAATCTGCAATTAACTCTAATCACTTACCACATCTTTCCCTGGGTTTCACAAGAAAGGCCAATAAGAAGACATAATTGGCCCGCTTAGAAGAAATCAGATGTGATAAGTGTCTGGCGGCCTGTGGCTTTGATAGAAAGTCCACTAAATGTCACACATGGAGATTATGGCTATCAAGAACATCTGGTGAGGTAGTCTTATGCATGTATTTGCCAGGGTTAATTATAACTGTTGATTATAGTTTTTGGTTTTGGTCATCTTATGCTGAAATTAATATGAAAGGGCATAATTGCTGAGGAATTCCTGTTCCTGTTTCTGTTTGATGGTCTGTTATTAATCAAAACATTTTCACCAGTGTTTCATTTGAGGTGTATTTTTTTCTGGCAGCATTCATGAAAAGGATACAAATGATGCAATGTTTTCATTTCCTACATGAGAATCCACTGTCACCAACCATAGTCCACCACTTATATCCAGCTAATCCTGCCAGGGGCATGATGGGGAACATTAACCAGAGCTGGAGCTACGAATAGGTTTAGGAGTGGAGCTGGAAACAGGGATGGGAATGGGAATGGGAGTGTTTAGAGAGGGCTTATTCCCTCTCCTGCTGTTTGCAGGCAGGAGATAAGAGAATTAGCATTACTGCTAGCCTGGGCGCAGAGCAACAATGCACCCAGCCCTTCATCAACCCCCTACTTTCCCCAACAGACGAGCTTGGTAACATCTCTGTCAGCGAAAACCACTCCACTTCTCTGTGTAAGGACTGGGGACAGGAACATCAAGGACGGAGATGTAGAGGACGAGGGGAATGGAAAAAGAACGAGGCAGAGGAGGAGGAAACAATAGATTAGTGCATATTAGCAGCAATATTCCTTCCTGTGCCAATCAAAGATAAGGCTGTCAGTCATGCTGCTGTGGTGAGACACCCTGCTCAACTTCTCATTAAAATGTAAACCCAGCATATTCTGAGGGAAAATCTCCCACTTACAGCCCCGATAAGGGAGCAGCTTGAGAGCAGAACAGAATGACTGGGCATTGGCAGGCTCTGTGGTGGAGGAGATGGGTGTCAAAATGAATAAATAGAAGAAAAGGGATATTGCATCTCTATCGGAAATATGGCTTCACTGAAGCTATTTTTACCCTGGCAGGCAGGCAGTGCCTTCAACTCCCCTTTCATAAACCCATCCTCCCTGCTGATGATGCCAGGAAAAGCAGCTCATGTATGTATATCTTGCCCTAAAGAAAAAAATCTACTTCATGCAGACAAGCCCCACTTCGGAAAACATTATTTTAACTTTGCTAGCTTACTTAGCAAGTCTCCTCACAACCACATACCATCACACTTAAAGAAGAAAGCATGAGCGCACGTACACACAAGCAAACATATAGATAAGCGCTTAGTATTAAAGCACATTCAAGCTGTCTTCTTTTGCATTTTGCTAGAGGGAAGTTTTTTTTTTAAAAAAAAAAAAGGTTTTTCATGTTGGTGGAGTAAGCTAGAAAAATGTTTGAACTTTTCATACTGTTGAATCATACTCTTCGCCCTCTCTACTTCCTATCCTCCTTCCTCTTTCCAACAGGGTTGAGGTCTATGTGTGTAAATGTGACCTCATTAGCTTGAAACCGGGTCTGTCTTGGCAGTGAATGGGAGACATTTACTTACTGCCTCACAGGGAGCAGTATTAAATCTCTTTGCAGAATATTGCCTACGATGCAGGCAGAACTCGCTGTATAAATTGTGTTTGGCATATCTATATTACACTCTGCTGTACTGTCTCGGCAGCCTGCATGGATCTCTGCTTCAGGGAAATTAAATGCGTGCAAATACACAAACCTACATACACTCAGACACACACATAAATACACAATCACACAGGCTGACGGATACATGTAGACACACAAACATGCACGCTCTTTCCCTGGCAGCTCTTCAAACGTATCTCCATTTCTCTCTGGAACATCTATTGCCCGCCCCGCAGACAGGCAACCAGCAATCACTCAGGACCCAATCAGCGGAACCGGCCCAGACAGGACTCTCCCAAGCTCCAGACTCCTGTCAACCCTCCCTGGGTCTAATCAACAGAACCAGAGCAGACCTCCAGCCAGCCCAGTGAGTCAAAGGGTTGGATGTGCGTGCCCTCCCCTGCAGCTGGCCCTGCTCTCGCTCTGGACCTAATCAGTACAACCACAGGACTCACTCAGCGCCCCACAGACAGACCTGACAAGAGCTGGAAGCACTCTCCCCAGAACAGCCTCGCTCTTTGATATCATGCTAATGCCGAGTTTCTGGATGTTCTCATTTTCAATGATTCAACTGGGTTTGCAAGAGAATGCAGAGCCGTGTGATGTGGATGAATACTCTGCATCAGACTCCTGGTAATCCAAAACCCCTGTGAATGGAGGACATTCCTCTTAGCGAAAAATTTCGGATGACTGAAGTGAATGCAGTCCCCGGCTCAAAGCTAATTCGAAACATGAAGCTTGCATGAGAACCCATTCCAAAACACTCTGCGCTAATCTAATTTGTAGCTGACATGCTTGGAATTGCAGGGATCTACAAGGAAACTCCAACAACTGCGCGCAATGTGTGTGTTGGTGCATGTCTATGTGTGTGTTACTGTCTGGTTGTGTGTGTGCGTTTCTCACCAGCAGCAGCAGAAGCACCACATCTGCATGGTCACACACACACGCTACGTGTAGCGCTGTCCACAGGTCCTCGTCCTGCAGGTTGACGTTCAGACCTCGCTCAATCAGAAGCTCCGCCGCGAACACGTTGTCATGGCGAGCGCACTGCAGGACACAAACATAGTACTGTAGTTTTTCCGCAGTAGCCATTTTATTACACAGCTTGTTGACTGTTTTCACACAATTTCCTTTTTCCCAGAGGCATTGCTAACTGCAAACAATGTAGCTAGATCTGTGGTTCAGTGATCATGGCATAATAATTGAATACATGAGAAAAAATGTATTCTTTAGCTCCTGTAATTAAATTTTCATATTGCCATGGGAACAACTTGTGCAAAAACAATTAACACAATACTGATCATAGTTGCATGTAAAAAATCAATAAAGGCCTGTTACAGAATGTATGGTGAGTGGTTTACCAGGCCAGTAGGAATGTGGCACCATGTTAGTGTGAGAACAAAACAATCCCACATTAAAGGATAGGTTTGGACTTTATTGAAATGAAACTTAACACTGCTGCAGATTCTTGGTAGCCCTCAACACAATCCAACAGGGCACTCATATTGGGCCTCAAAGGCCATTATTAAAGTCCTTTTTGAAGACAGATAACTCACAACACCATCAAATATGCAAATATGCCTTGAAATTGTCCAGCCAAGAAATGGGTGCTTTCTAACAACTCGTTCTACTGCAGCTAATGTTGTGTTCACTTGAAATCAGACCTCAGAATATCCACCTCTAAATCCCCTAAATTTCTGATCTGCGATATCTTGGCATTCACAGTTTCACCTTGGGATAAATTACTGCTCATAAGAAGAATAATTTTCCTCCACAGTGAATAGCAAAGAAAAGAGCACTGCGAACGCCATGTTGTCGAAATTTCAACGGTGGAAATTCCCAGGTTCAACTAAATGCAGCATCAGCTAAGCTAGCAGCAGACCAGTGTGGGTGTAAAAAAGCAATGTATTAATTGAAATGCTGAATAAAACTTGTTAGAGAGCACCATTTGCAACCATTTTCTGGGCCAGCAATTTTAAGATTTTCAAAAAGGACATGTATAATAGTTTTTGAGTTGGATTTTGTCGAAGGTTAGCAAGAAGCTGCAGCAAGGCGGTAAATTTCTCATCATTAAAGCTAGCTCTGAGGTTGTGCTATGTGCTGTTATAAGTAACGGGTATCAATATTTTAATATGGCCTGGGTTAAAATACTGCAGCTACTGTGTCATTTAACTAATTCTCATCCTTCCATAATACAATTTAATCATACTTAGAAAACAGACATTTTCCTTGTTTTCTTAGGGAAGAAGGTGGAATAATTCTACAGTCTCTTATGTTGTCAGTCCTCCAGAACTGAGGTATTTCATCACTTGTTTATACATGCAAATGCGCATGTGCACGCGTGTGTGTGTGTGTGTGTGTGTGTGTGTGTGTGTGTGCGCGCATACACGCGTGTGTGTCTTACCAGGTGTAGCAAAGATCCTCCAGAGGAAATGGCCGTGTTGGGGTCCGCTCCCTCCTTCAGGAGGCGCAACACTGCAACACAAACACAAGTCCACATGGCTGTAATTTACACACATCCATATGTTAACACCTGCTGTAGGTGAGGACAGACAAGGTGCTTAGGGCATGTACAGAAGGCACGCTCACATAAACACACACACACAACCTTTGATCTCTGCTGCTCGATATTACACCCACTATGTGCGGTGTGTCCTCTGAGTGTCCTTGACGAGTCAGTGCAGATCAGTGTAAGACAGTGTGTGTGTGTGTTTGATAGCTCCTTGTTGCAGCAGCAGGTCTGTAAGCCTGTGGGTTACAAATGTTCCCCTCAGTTCACATCACATCAGCCCCAGTCAGCCGTACAACCCACTCACACACTGACACAGATCTGCCGAAGAAAACATAAACCATTAGAGAGACGGTTTGCTCAGTCAGTCATATACAGATGAGCACAGATAGCTGCAGGCTACACGAGGATACTGTTCTTTTCAGATATATACCAGGATTTTATTATACTGGTGATATTATTTATTTAAAAACTGTAATGCATTTGACAAAAAATCAAAAAATGAATACTGGGAAAGAGACAGGGAGGGGGAAAAAGGGAGAGAAAGAAAGAGAAGGGCCACTGGAGTGTGTGACAGAAAGAGAGAGATAAATAGAGCGAGATGGACAGATGAGAGAGGACGAGAGGTTTGGATATACATGTGATCTCACTGACACTGACAGCACTAGACAGATAGTGAATAAACCCTGGAAGACCTTATGCCAGCAAAACAGCCACCACTGTCACGCAATCCCAAGACAAACACACACACACACACACACACACACACACGGAGCTCTTGGAGTAAAACCAGCAGCACTGAAGACGGTAACCATGACAATTACCATGGTGATAATTCCATCTCATGAACCCTGTTGATGACCCCCATGAGGTCATTTGACTTAAGTGGTCATTATCCAGATA
>OMKZ01035645.1:0-13666 GCA_900302535.1 Neoniphon sammara | reverse complement strand
GTGTGTGTGTGTGTGTGTGTGTGTGTGTGTGTGTGTGTGTGTGTGTGTGTGCACGTGTGTGTGTGTGTGTGTGTGAGTGTGTGTGTATTAGTTCTTTATCAGGAGGCTGCTGATAACAGAGAGTGGGCGAGAAGCACAGTCGGCTGTCATTTTGCAGAAAATTGCGAAACAGCTGTCAGAGACATATGTGGAGTTTCCATGGCAACCAGATGGGAGCTGGTAGAGAGACAGTGGGATGGATAGAGAGAGAGAGAGCGAGAGAGAGAGCATAAAGAAGGGGAGATTAAGAGAATGGACTTCATCAAGAACCAATGACTTCCTAACTAGACGCCCACTCTCACCACATGTCCAGGTTCTTGTGGGACCCCCTCCCCTTCCCTCCACCACCCAAAAAAAGATTTCATCAAGCTCCTTGTCCTTTGAAACGATGACATCATTCCTTTCCAATCACATTCCAGCTTGCCAAAAGATGCCTATTTAACATTACCCCCAGCTAAACTGCAGCCAGAGAGAAACTCATAAAACCTTGCAAAACAAACTCTCAGACGCCTGATGACTCAGCCGTTGGCCTCCAAACCGAAGCTTTGATTCAGACACGGGCAGCTGAGACCTGAAAAAGGCACTTCAGGTTCTTTTGCGTATGGAGATAATTACCCAGTGCACTTGACAGTTACTCCAAAAACATTAGCAC
This sequence comes from Neoniphon sammara, assembly GCA_900302535.1. NCBI lineage: Eukaryota > Metazoa > Chordata > Actinopteri > Holocentriformes > Holocentridae > Neoniphon > Neoniphon sammara. The sequence continues at coordinate 12,975 of OMKZ01035645.1, read as the reverse complement.
TACTCCATCACCAAACAAAGACAGAGAAACACTTCTATCCTACACTGAGAACTGATCTGATTACCCTTCAAGCCAAATATGTAGGACATTGTTTTTACATTACAGTTTGCCCTGTTTTTCCTCCTCATTTTGCACTTAAACTATTGTATCTACTGAAGTTGTTGAACTTGAACTTGAACAAAGTAGATATAATGCACATGTTGGATGGGCCCATTCTGTAGCTACAGTCTCCCTTCTCACTTGTCCACCTCTCCATCTTATTGTACCACGATATTCCTCAAATTTGATCAATCCCTATAATGAATTTTCCATGACACTTACCGCACGACTGTCATCTTCTTCATCCATCTACCAGCCACATTCTTCCCCAATATAAACCATAACTCCCTTGCAGCCCAATATCAGATTCTGTTCAAATCCCTAACCCTTGTAAATGCCTCTGTCTCTTGGGCCCTTATCACACATTCATAGTCACAAGAGATATCGTCTCACCTCACTGCCCCATGTTTCTGAAATGAGCTTTGAAATTTCTCCTTCGTGTCTGTCCTTGAAGAACAAAAGCTCCGGTGCTATTCTCCAATAATACCCAACTCTGGATGCAGATTATTGTGTGATGTGTTCTGTAAGATGGAACAGCCTTTCTCCAGAGAAGAAGGGATCTGGTGTATTTCAGGTATAACAGCCTCTCATGCATTTACAGTAAAACACTCGAGTGTCACAGACAATATTTGCCGTGCTTTCTGAAGAACAAGGACTAACCTCTGATTTCCCACCAGCAAAAGTGCACTCACCACTTTTCATTCAAGCCATGACAATGACTTATCCACAAGAAAATGAAGGGGTTTCATTACAAAATATTGTGTATCTATCTAATGTAACCAGAAGTTTAGTTTTGAAGTCATTATTTCAAAACTAAAGATGATTCTATACTCCAAAATACAACAATTTTGTAATCAAAGGTCTTATGATGGATTATAACATAATTAGTGTCCCAGATTATATTTTATTTTCATGTCAGCAATCACATAACAAAGCACATGTCTCATTTTTGGAATGAAACTGAAATGCACTCTTTATTCTTACATTTTGCCGATAGCTACTTGTGCAGTCTCCTCGGGAAATCCAGCCCAAGAGCTGCGTAACAAGATGTAATTGCTCATTTGTGAGCAGTAGCGGGAAAAGACTCCAAGGACTGCGGACAAGTCAATGTGTTTTAATCCACTTTCTGGGCTGCCCAGATTTGGGGAATCAGCGTCATTACACACTTCTCTTTAAAATTCCCCCGGGTGTCTTAATCTTAATTGGAAAACTCAAACATACAAGGAAAACATCCAAATTGAATTTCAACTTAAAAATGAGCACTGTAGACCTCTGAAAGAAAATGAGTTCACTAGTGCACTTTTGTTCTTTTATTACACTCTTACATCCTCTGCTCCTGCTCTTATTAACCCATAAAGTCAAATGTCTAAAGGAAGTGCAATGAGTCATTAATTATTTCAAACCAAGAAGGTTTTAATGCTGAAACATTAAAGCTAGATAAACCGTAAAAATCCCCACTGCTAGGGAAAATGATTTTCAATATCTGCATGATGATGCAGTCAACATGAAAGAGATCCCTGCTATCAGAACAATAGTTGTAAGGATTTAAGTTGTAGGCCAGTGGAAAGCCTTCATGACATTTTTCTGGACCACCTGCCTGGGTTGAGGCCCCGTTCTGTCAAAATCACAACAGGTGTTTGACATGCCTTTAATCCTAGCATGCTCTATTGCAGAGAAAAATCAGTCTTTCTCTCACTATCCCCCTATTTCTCCTTCCTTCTTTCCTCTTGCTCTAGCTGGCACTTTATCATCTGGGAGGATTTGGCTAGCTGTCGCAGTGTGACATGTTTTCCTCACGGCAAAACACCCCTGGTGGCTGGATCGATGTGGAGCAGAGATGGCCAGCTCTGGCCCTGACTGATAAATGAAAGGCAGCTAAATGGCTGGAGGCACCACAACTACAGGATATCACTATGGTTCTGTAGTAGCAGAGTAATGGCCAACAAACACCAAATGCACAGCTGTGGAGGGGCTTTGTCTCACAGGTCCTTTACAACCACGACAGGCATCCTCTGATGAGCCATATCGGTGCGTGCTGGGGGTACCACCACCTCAGGAAAACATATGTCACACAAAACAAGGGGGAGCAACAGTTTTGTGTACATGAGTATCTCAACTGCAGTATGATTCAATTTTCCACAATCTCTAAACTGAATTATGTCCAAGACAGCACTCCAGAAAAAATGCATGAGAGTGGAGGCCGTTGGCATGCCTTCGTCTCACTTCACAGCTGATTAGAACTGATTAGAGTCTCTGAGTCCTTAAGGTGTGCCTGCAACCCAGATCTATACACGCTGATCAATAAAGGTGGGTGGATGGAAAAGTGTGTGTCTCGTGTGTGCGGGTAAAGGTGTTTTCTCCCCTATATCCAGATGGGGAACGAAATCTCCACCAAGCCCACATGTAAGCACACCCCTAAAGTGTCAGGGAGTCTTAATCTCCTGATGGGATTAGCATGATGCATAAATATGTAGGCTTACTGCTAAAGCTAAACTAGTATGGATATTTAAAGTGATCTGCGATACAAAACACCTTAAAGCTGCATTAATTGAAATTGCAAAAAATGAGGACGATTTAGACTCAGCTGACAAGAATGTGGAATAAGCACATGATTTATGAGTGACACAGGCTGAGAGCCCTGTAGACTCAACCATTAAATAACGTGATTATTCCACGCATTTGTCAGTTGAGTCTAAGTAGTTACCCCTCAAATCATCCCTCAGCAATTTTGGTTATTGCAGCTTCAAAGTGTTAATCAATGTAAAAAGCAATAAACTAATCAGATATATGAAATGCAACAGCAAGCATGCATTCCCTCAGTGGACATTACAGACTCAACCAAGCAGCGACCCTGGAGCAGGTCGCGGTTCAGTGTCTTACTCAAAGATGCTTAGTCAAGGACAGACGTATTGGTTGTTGAATGGTTTTATAACCTATTAAATCTGAGTTAAGCGAGGGCTCTAAAACCATTCAGGTGGTACGACTTTATAATCTCACAGTGATGAGATGATAACACTCTGCTTCAGAGCATTCAGTAACACTGAAAAATAGATAAGTGAATATGCATCACTATCATCAGATGATGATTTTAGCTGAACTGCGAGAAATCACTCGTATATACTCAATAACACTACTAAATAGTGCTTGCATGAACCACCACCATACAGCACAGACCCCTGCATGATCTATTTCATACCATTGTTCATTTGTAAGAGGAAGACATGATGGAAACTGATCGCAGGTTCTTTGGCTCTCAAGGGCAACAGCTGCTGCTGTTCCATGTGTGTCTCGGTTTGATGAAGTTAAGAGATGAGTTTCGGAAAAGCAATTTCACCAAATGTCACAACGCAACGGAGCCACATGTTTGCATATGACAGATAGTAATAGACAAGGGGGATGAGGCATGGTACGCTTCTCTCTTTCTATAGGGTTGATGTTCTTCCACCTTAACCCATTCCTATCCTCCCTGAAGAGCTGCTTCTTTCTCACTGCCTTTCCATTTCCTTAGCTTTCCAATTTTCCATGTTTCCCACCTCTCACCCCTCCTCTTTCTCTTCATATCCTTCTCCTTGATCTGATTTCCTGCCCCTGAAAAATGATAAGAGAGAAAATACTTGTGTGTGCATGTATGCAAACGTGTGTGTTTGTGTGTGTGTGATACCTCTGATTACCTGGCTTGCCTTGTCAGCAGAGTGAATTTCTACTTTATTTCTTAATCGGATCACAAAGCCAGCTCCCCCCCCCAAAAAAACAGGCTTTAATTAGGACACACTGAGAAAGGCTCATCCCATCTCTCTTTCTCCATCTTTCTCACACGCATAACCACACAAACTTTCCCTCTCTCTTGCCATCTCTTTCTTTCTTTCCCACCATCTGTCTCCTTTTCTCTGCCTCTGTCCCTCTCCCTCTCTCATATCACACAAGCACTTAAAGACCAAAATGAATTACCAGAACAAAAAGGCTTTTCGATATATTTTTCAGTTATCATCTCAATCTGGGGGACACGGTGCTGAAAATTGAAAAGAAAACTAATTAATTGAAGATCAAAATGAAAAGAAGGCATACAGCTAATTCGAGATAAGGACAATTTTAAACCTATCAGTGTCTATCAGCTCGGCGTTCATTGTTTTTGGTCCCATATGCTGTTTGGACACAGTCTATCACTCCCATTTCATGGCTTCACACTTCAAGGGCGATCCACGAGGCAAAGGCTTAACGCCACAACTGAGGGCAGAAAATAATCAACAATTCATCAGACTCAGTTTTCTGCTCATCATATCTGATATAGAGAAGCTGTCTGCATTATTCATGACACAGCAGGGATCCCTGGGGGGGACGAATGAGCACTCACATCCTCCACTGTTTTCAGGATTTCCGTTGAGGCCAGTTTTGCAAGCAACAGATTTGGTTAGCTTGTCAAAGCCAACGAGGCAACCACAAATCCAAATCCCTTCCCCCCAATTACTCCATTACCCCTCTCCACCAGATTAATCCCCAGGCCTTCACTGCAGCGAGCACGTTTACATTTCTTCTGCTCTTATAATGATTCTGTGGTGAGGGAAAAAAAATCGAGAAATGTCCTCACGGGACTCTAGAGAGGGTACAAGCCTGTGGCAAATATTTTCACTCTATACAAATGGGGAGGAGGAGGAGGACAGGCTGAAGACAGCAGCATGGTGTGAAAAACTGCACTGTAATCTCTCAGCACCCCAGTACCACTGAGGGACGCTCAAACAACCATTGCCAGGAAGAAGTGCATGCTGATATATCCAACCTAGCATTACTGCAAAGTGGCTCAGATGGACCCACAAGCCTTCAGTGAGGGATAGAGGCTCCATAACATTCAAAGAAGAAAGACAGGCTAACACAAGGTTAATGGATCTTAAAGCCTCCGAACACGACCTTGACTCAATGAGACTGGGAGCAGGGAATGTGTCTTCTGCACAGGTTAAAGGAATACACCAACGTTTTGGGCAATATCCCCTTTTGCCGAGTTACCCAGCTTGAGACAAGATGTTCAATACCATTTTCACCTCTGTACGTCAACTGCTTCGGTTCCGATGGTTAGCATTTCATGTTAGCTTAGCATAAAGATTTGAAGTCTATGGGAGTCAGCTAGCCTAGCTCCGTCAAAGTGAAAAAATAAACCTTACAGCAACTTTGAAGCTGTCTTATGTACACTGTTTATCATGTGTACTTGAAATACATGTCCTGGAATTTAAAAAATAAATAAATAAATAAATAAAAAAAACGAGGGTCATTTTAGGAGAAGTTAGATGATAGGAACTATAACTGCTGAACATATGTGTTAATCGGTTACAGTTCCTACCATCTAACTTCATCGAACTTCTCCTAAAACAACTTTTTCAAAAAAATTTCAAAGATGTGTATTTCAAATACACATGATACACTGGGCAAATAAGACAGCTTCGGAGTTGCTGAAAGGTTTATTTTTTTTAGCTAGACTAGTGACTCCCATGGACTTTATGCTAACCGAACACAAAATGATAACCATCAGAACCAAAGCAGTGGACGTCCAGAAGTGAAAATGGTATCGGACATTTTGTTTCACTCGTAAGTCGGCTAAAGGGAATATTGCCCAAAACGTTGTAGTATGCCTTTAATCTCCTACTGTGCCTGAGTCTGCTGATTTGTTTGGTCTCCAAGTTTTGCTTTGCACGCTGCTGAAAAGTCCTTCCTATGGCAAAAGTCAGTGGTAGCCTGGTGCCAGTTTGGTGCCATGGTGGAGCCTGGGAGGTAATTGGGCATTAGGTGGAGGGGCGGCAGAGCTGATTCATGCCCTGCCAAGAGACCCTGGTTTCAATCGGGCAGTTGCAATGGCACCAGATGCTCCCAAAGGCTGCAGCTGAACCACACTGGCAACCAGGGAGCGCAGATTAGCACAGTAACCTGAAATGGTTGCTGGTAGAGCTGACACAGATACACACGGACAGCTGGGTAAACAACTGGCAAGTGCCCAGGTGAGAGGGGAAACGGTAGGGTTGGGATCAATCAGTGCCATTTTAGAGTAAAGCTTGAAATCCTCTATGTCCAGCAAACTCGTTGACTATCAGATCTCATAAGAACAGAGTTTAAGTGTGTGTTTATTAGGAGCCTGGCTGTAGCTCTGCCTAAATCCAGGCCTGGATGTGATCTACTGTTTGTCTGAGAAAAGCTGCCGCGTTCCATCTGGAAGACAGATTCATAATAAAGAGTCACTTTTTGGAATGAAGTCTGACAGCAGATAAGAGAACAAACATGTTCACACATACACAGACAGAAAGGACACACACATGCACATACTGACATACACATACACGCAGATTTCTCCATTGTATTCGGAGAGACGCAGCCGTCATCAACCCATCAGCACCACAAACAGCCCTTATCTAAGTCAACTCAGCACCTCGGCCAAAGCCACGCAGCAGAGGGCTGGCAGCAGGACCCAGACTCCCACAGACAGCAGCTTTGACTTCTGTGTGTGTGTGTGTGTGTGTGTGTGTGTGGGCAAACCTAACCATCCTCGTCTGATCCCTTTCTTCTTTAACATCTCTTTCACTGTGCACACAGCACAACACAAACACAAACACTAGGGGTGTAACGAATCATTAATTGCATTGATGCATCGATTGTAAATTCTGCTGAGTGGACTGCATCAATCGGCTAAAAGAAATAAAGAGAATGAACCACTTTGACTTTGGCCTGAATTGATATGAAATGCTTTCAACTGATTAATTTATGACTGTTAAAATGACCTGCAGTGGCATTATGGTGATCTGACAGAATACTACAAATTGCAATGTTTTATGTGTTTAAAGAATGAATAATGTTAAAGTAATGCTGTTGTTTTTTCACATTTCAGAAGAAGAGGGGATGGTTTTCAATATTGCATGTTTATCAATGGATATAAAATTTTGACTTAAAGTACTTAAAGTAATCATCCACTCAAATTGTGGTTTACAAACTCAAATCAAACTGAATCATTCCAAAATAGAAAAATCGTTCTTAAATCGAATCACAAACAAGCGAGCTGTGAACAGAACTGAAGTCAAGTCAAGTCAAAGACAAACGCACTCACCTTCTTTGTCGTCATGGCGAATGATGGCGTCCTGTATGACATCGGCGAGGCTGAAGCGAATGCGGTGCTTCTTGCGGTGGCTGGGCAGAGAGCGGGCCTTGACTCCACCCTGCTGGCGCTGCAGGCTCTTCTCTCTCTCGTAGTACGCCCTGATTTGGTCGCAGCGCATCCTCCTGACCAGCCGCTGGCGCTGGCCGATGGGGAGAGACTCCAGCAGACACTGGTCTATCTCCATGTTCTGACGAAAGACGTTACATAGCTGGAAACAACCTGGGGACCGAAAGAGAGAGGAGGATTTGAAGAGTTTGAGATGTGAGGCTGGCATTTTGTCTTCTCACACATATTTGTACAAATACTTCATATACTTTTGTTTTTTTTCTCATACTTGTAAAGTCTGGTGGCAATTTTTTTTAAACAAGTGAAATCACTGCAGACCACTGCGGCGATTATTCTAGTAGTTTGATACTGAGCTGGCAAGACGAGGATCAGATGATAAATCACACTATTGCTGTCAGCTTTACCTCCAGGCAGGACTGCATGTGTGTATGTATATGTGTGCAAATCAGCTTCATTTGTGTGTGCCTGGATGTTTTCGTGTCCGCTCATGTGCATGTTTACACGATTGCGTGTATGTGTTTAAGCATTTAGCATTCAGCATATTTGCAGTAAAGTATATTTGCTGTGTCTGTTTAACCCTGAGGCGAGTTGTGAGAGGCGTCGGTGTGTTTTGTGTGTTGTCTCCCTGTACCAACAGTGTGCAGTGATTCTCCTGACTCTGCATAATCTCTCTCTGCCTCGGAGTGGAACTCAGCCAAACAGATCGCATCGCCAGGCAGCTTCCAACATTTTTATGGTCTGCTGAGCCGGTTAGCGACTATTTCTGCAGTGGTGAGCCCAGGCTGAGATTCAGTGACTTTGCTGAGGTGAAAATAAGGAGATATACGCACCAGCGTCAATTTAGTCATCAAACACCTTTTTGTACAAGCAAGACACCTTGAAAGAATTCCTTTTAGTGAAAATTGAGGACAACATAACAAAACAAAAACAACAGTCACTGTATCAAGTTTGTTTTCTCTAGTACCTCCAAATATATCCATGCACAATGCCAAATTTGTTTTCCCAGTGATTGTGTTTTTCCTGATATAGTGGAATAGGATTACCTCAAGTTCTAGCACCAAATACAGGCTCACCTATTTGCAAATCTAGGGTAAAGTTCAGAGAGAATCATGTGTAATACAAACAAGCAGTGAAATGTTAAGTCCATAGAATGACTCAATTATGAGCAAATGAAAATGACACTGAGTAGACTAATACAATCAGAGGTTTAGTTGATTTAAACAGTGACGAGACTAAATCAGAACAAAATGACTAAAATGTGACTAGAACTCTGTCACATTATGAGAAGATAAGACTAGGCCAAATCCAAAAAACGTGCGTCAAAATTCACACTGACACACACACACACACACACACACAAAGGAAAAACAAAACAAAAACAATTTATAACACAAGGTAGACTTTGAAAAAAAAGGTTTTTAATCAGAGTCAGAGGTTTAATGTCCACCAGCAGTGTCATTTTGTGTGATTGTGAGCCTGTTTTTCACTGAGTGAGCAGAGTAAAGACAGCAGTGATTATTTGACTAATTCAGGTCACAGCTAGCCCACAGGAGAGGGGAAGGGAGGGCTGGAGAGGACGCTTTTGCAGATAAATTAGTGACAATGTCTTTTTTTCTTCCTCTTTTTCTTTTGCCTTTTCTCTCTGACTCACCCAGTCCTCCCCCTCCTCGGCCCGCCCGCCTGCCTCCTCCTCGCACGCATTCTTTTATCAACTCTGCTTTTCACTTGTTTCCACTTCCCCGCGTCCTTTTTTTGACCATCCCGTCTTTCATGTCTCCTTCCCCCCCCCTCAGCATGCCCATGTCGCCATTGATCTCTCTGTAAGGACGCTCTCCACCCTCGTCGGTCTCTCTCTCTCTCACACAAGTGACTCTCTATGTATGTGTCCTATCTCGTCTCCCCCTGTGTGCTGCGGGTGACTCAGCACCGCTTTACATCAGCGTGCAAGTCTGCTTTAAATCGCTGTCAGTGGGATGCCTTTGAAGTCCCACAGCTTCTTCCCGTGCTTCACCCTCACCCCTCTTTCTCTCTCTCTCTCTCTCTCTCCCTTGCTGTGATAATTTCTCAAAACAGCCAGGAGTAACTTGCTCTGTTTTTGTCATGAAGACACGGAAATGCCAGCCGGAGTGTCCCTGCATCACCCTTTAAACGCCCAGAGAGTGAAATGCGAAAACTCTTTCTGCAGCGCTCACAACCCATGGTGAAAAACAAACAACAAGAACATCACCAAAAAAAGACTGTAAAAACACAAGCAAGCCTTCCAACGGACCGACGTGGCAGAGCCGTTGCTGTATTGTGTGTCCACTTTAAATATTGCTGTTTCCCATCTGCACGGGGCCAGTGTGTGTTTTGACTAGATTATCAGATGGTAACAAAGCCATGCAGGCAGATGAATGAAGCTGCTGTGTCTCTACGTGCTTTTTACGTTAGATAGGCATCTACACATTCATTCAAACACCTGCCCCCTCCCCCTCCTCCCCTCACACACACACACACACACACACACCTCCTGCAACAATACCCCAGTGCCATCTGCTTGGGTTGCACATGCAAAAACGTCTCTTTTGTGTCCAGCTACCAGACGAGGCAGGTCATTATTATACTGTTCACGCCAGGTGTCTGCTTCAACTGTATTTCAGTTTGGGAACTTGGCCTCAGGGCTGAACAAACACACACAAACACCCTCAACCCCGTTGCCTTTTCCAATCCTGAGCTACTCCATCTCCGTGCACTCCAGCACCCTCGCTTTTTCAATTCGCCCTTTTCTGCTCCTGTTGCATAGTTCACCTCCTCGGCCCTCTCCTCTCCGCTGTGTGACTCGGTGGCTGAGACGTGTGCTGAGTGTGAGTCCAGATTAGACACCTTTCAGAGCGAGTGCGGCGAACTAAGCCGCTCCGCTCGGCTCTCCAGGCAAAGAAATACATTAGGCTGAAGGCAAACTGTGCCGAAGCTCGTTCTGATTCTGTGTTGCCTGCAGCCTGACTGCTGCTCACTGCAGGGCTGTAACACGCTCCATCAAGAAGTAGATCTCTCTATCACTCTTACATGTACAGTGTGTCAGCCTGGTGACCAGAGATGGATATACTGCGAGTAGCAGGCTGGGTAGTAGGGCTGGGTGATATATTGATGTATCGATATTGTGATATGAGACTAGATATCACCTGGGATTTTGGATATTGTAATATCATGATATGGCATAAGTGCTGTCTTTTCCTGGATTTAAAGGCTACATTACAGTAAAGGGATGCAATTTTCTGAACAGTTCTAGCTGTTATGTTTTTTTGTCTCGACCTGCTTGGTCATCATATTCACATCACTAAAGATCTCTTTGTGTAAATATCTGATAAAAGCATCAGTCGTCATCCCAACAGTATCATCGCAATATTGATACTGATGCAATCCATTAAAGACACTCACGCAGTCCTTCTGGGTAGGTGTGTTAAAGGTGCACTAGGCAAAATGGAGGGTCAGCTGAAGTGAGGACTCTTTAGACTCAACTGACAACAATGTGAAAAGCACTGAGTCAAGCTGAAAACTATGAGAACCATGTTGACTTAACCATCAAATTTCATGCTTATTCTATCGTTTTGGTGTCACCTGAGTGTAAACGGTCCTCATCACTGGTCTGTCGATAAGAAGCATGCAGACTCACCATTCAAATTTTGTACTTAGGCCACATTTTTGAGGCTAAAATGATATAAGAGTCCTCACTGCCACTGAAGGTATGATGGCAGTTTGTGAGAGCGTGCTTCCAAAGGTGAGGAAGAGAGTCAGATTTAGGTGGATGAGTGAAATCGGCAGAGACCGCGGTGTCTTATTCAAATGCTGTTTGATTCTTAGTTGGTGCTACAAGGCTCAGATGATAAAGCGCACTGGCACTGTCAGATTCACCTCCAGGCAAGTGTGTGTGAGAGTGTAAGTGCCTGTATAGAAATTTGTTCTTAGAGGAGACACAAGAAAGCAGCGGTAGACGGCTGGGTAAGAATTAAGTAGCGAACGCCGAGGGAATGCAATGTGTGTGTGTGTGTGTGTGTGTGTGTGTGTGTGTAAGAGAGACTATACAGCATGACACAGAATAAGGATGTATGAACCAGCAGTGAACTCACACTGCATCCTTCTTTCTCTCTTTGTCTCTCTCTCCATCACTTCACCCTGGATTCAACCCTCTTAGTGTGTGCCTTTGATCCTTGAGTCCGAGACTACAGACCGACCCACACCGAGCTGCATACCTTCATCTCCTCCTCTCCTCTCCTCTCCTCTCTCCTCCTCTCCTCTCCATGTTACCAGTTTTTATAGTGGCATCATGAACACAGGAAGTGCTCACAACCAGATTTATGGGGGGAGGTACACAAAACGGATTTCTCATTCATCACCGCAGCCCCCCACCCACAAACGAACACAAACTCTCTCTCTCTCTCTCTCTCTCTCTGTCTGTCTGTGAGTCTAATAAATCAGCTCTTAAACTAGCAGTCAGGGCCACGGCCACATCTTGGGATCCATAAACTCCCAGAGTATTACAGCAGCAGACAGATGTCACACATGATGGCATGTTGATGCTGACTGGTGTCACCCATAAGACAGACTGATGGTACAGGTGTCTATCACAGCGGCTGGGCCTCCATTCTAAATATTTCCTCACTATTGGAAAAAAGGTTTTTGCCCTTAGTGCAGAAATTGTTTATTTAGTCAATAAAGAAATCTTAAATAGCAATGGAAATGCATTTGTCTAATAGGTGATGACATATGCTTGGCATGCTCAGTCCGATTAATTGTTCAATTTCATTACACAACAAGTAGCTTTGGATGTTCTCTAATGTTTAAGTGGACCATTACTTAGTGTATTAGAATACTGTCCAGTGCAAATGTCCTGGACAGTTGGATGGACACTTATGAAATTACAATATGTCCGCTCTGTGATCTCAAACAGCCGTTAAAAAAAAAAAAAAAAAAAAAAAAGATGCTAGAGGAGCAAGATCACTTGCTGCGTATGAATGGATGGAAAGTGAATGCGAGAGGGGAAGCATGGTAGGACTGGAGTGAAGGGCAGCAGGGGCTGAATGAGTCTGAGGAAATGGAGGGAGCAGAAAGAATGAGAGAGAGACAGAGAGAAAGAGAGGGATAGGCAGAGGTAGCTGTCTTGTCCTGCCTTCCCATCTCCAGGCTGTCCAGTATTGATTGACTGTGGAATCCGCTGCGCAGGCTCCAGCTAATAACACTGACAGCACTGCAGCAGCTTATAAATTAGAAGATAGCACACATGTACACACACACACACACACACACACACACAGTTGCTGTAACATGCTTGTGGTAACTGCTTGAGAGTGAGAAAAAGAGAGAAAAGTGAGATCATGAGTGTGAATGAGTAAGAGTGAGGCACTAAGATGGGGGAAGACAGAGAGAGAGAGAGAAAATAAGGGAGAGAGAGAGTAAAATCGAGATGGGGAGAAACAGTGAGAGAAAAAAAGACATCTTATCTGACTGTCTTACAACCTTTAAAACCTTTATGATAGATATCGCCCATTCACCCTCTATCTTCTCTATCTCTCTCCTCCCTCTCCCAGACCTTTCAGACATGCAGCGTCCTTCACTCTCAGTCGTTCCTCCTCCTGATGGCTCGTCTTTCCATCACTCCTCGCTCCACTCGCTCTCTCTCTCTCTCTCTCTCTCTCTCTCTCTCC
>OMKZ01035634.1:57891-59109 GCA_900302535.1 Neoniphon sammara | reverse complement strand
ATAGGTAAGACCACAAATACTGAACTATATTTTTATTTGGATATGCTGATGTTATTGTGAGATTTGATGCTTTTATAAGTGGTAACTCTGCACAATAGCCTTAATTTAGTTTTCTATTAAAGTTTATTCAAAAGTATTTTAAATAAGCTATGCAATGATAGTGTGAATGCACTTCATATGAAAATCTCCTGAATACATAAGTTCATAGTTATGAATAAATAGGCAATAAACTGGCTACTAACCACCTTTTCAACTGTCAGCGTTATATATTCTCGTAATGTTGAGACAACTCTCAGCCACACTTTGGCACTGGGGCACAACTTTGTAAGTGTAAGTGTAACTACGTGTTTCTTTTGATATATTTTTGTGTGTATTTGGATTGTGTTGTTACAGTTTTGGAAGTAAATTATACATAAGGGAGGTTTTCAACGTACTTGTTCTAGTTCTTATGCTGTTATTATTATTGTACACTTATAATACTTTTTCAAGTAATACGTAGGATAAAAACAAACAAAACAATAAAATAAACATGCAAGACTTTGTAAATGATGATGGTTTTACAGTCATAGCAGCAACTTCGACTGTGCAGAGACTGAAAGGTACAGTACAAGAACAGATTTTGTATACAATGCAAGCAGATTATGCAAGACAAACTAAAATTAGTAGATTATTCCCGTGTGTCCGTATGTGTCTCACTACATGAGTTCAGTTCCTTCTCCCCAGAGGACCGAGTAAATTTGTCATGTGGATCTCATTTGGCAGAAAAAGTTTAAGGCTGCTGAAAGCGGAGCATGAAGACGCCTGTGATAAGGTACACTTCTCCTTCCGCAGGGAGAGGCATCCAGAGGCTGAGGAGGACGGCCTTGCCTCCAGTCCTGTGCAGCCGCTGGTGAGCAGCCTGTGCACCGGGGACAAACAAGAGGATGCTGACAACCAGAAGAACTCGACCCGAGCCAGCCAGGCCGGTCTCAATAGCAGCACGATCCACATCCCTGTCACCATCACCGCCCCGCCCGGAGAAACCACCATCATACCCAGTGAGTGCTAGACACCATCATCGCATCATTAAGGACAGGATTAGGAAGGTTAACTGATGAATAAATCTATTTAATCCATTTTAAAAATCTTAATCTGTTACTTCATTTTAATATTGTAAATTGTGTTAAATTACATGCTTAACTTGCCTCAGTGAGGAGATGGGGATTGGGGGTTGGAATA
>OMKZ01035634.1:47891-52891 GCA_900302535.1 Neoniphon sammara | reverse complement strand
AACTGCTGACAAGAAGTAAAACAAAACAAAACAACAACAACAACAACAACAACAAAAAAACAACACAGTATCAGTGTGGTTCTTTAACTCCTGTGTTCTGACTGCAAACACCGTATGGGGCAGCAGGATTCATCTCTTGCTATGTCTCTTCTTTAATGAACCATTCTGCTGTGACAAAGCAACCAGCTGATAGGGATTTTATATTTTTTTGCAAAACTTATTATTTTTCACTTATTTTTCCTGCAAGGTTGATCCAATCTCAACTAAATTTTGTACACAGCATGTATGGAGTTACAAGATAGTGAGGCATAATTTCATAACGCTTGATGCTAGAGCAACCAAATTTCATATGCATGTGTGGGATGAGTCCAGAAATATGTCAGACCACATTTGGTCATGCTACATTGCGTCACCGTAAGGCCAACTTTGTAATACCACTTTTTCTTTCTTTCTTTCTTTTTTTTTTTCTCTGACAAAGTTGCCTCAGTTTTTGCCAAAGTTTACAGACAGCATATTTCAATTGCCTACATCATCTTTGTATCACAGAATTTTGATTTGTAATCGTTTGGCCATGAGGCACAAACGAATTTGCTGGAAGAGACAGAAAGGGATGCATAATTCCTTAAATGTGTAAGCAACCAACTTTCAATATGGCAACATGTAAGGCACCATTTGAACCAGATTTGGACTTTTTTTCAGATGCAGTACTTGATCAAAACAGTGAACCAACATTTTTGTTCCTCATTAATGTGCACATTTATGCAGTAAGGTGCTCCAAAATCTAATCAGAGCATCTATTTTATTAAGGGAACCTGCAGGTTGCTATGTGCACAACAATGTATCTGCAAACAGACACACA
This sequence comes from Neoniphon sammara, assembly GCA_900302535.1. Classification (NCBI taxonomy): domain Eukaryota; kingdom Metazoa; phylum Chordata; class Actinopteri; order Holocentriformes; family Holocentridae; genus Neoniphon; species Neoniphon sammara. The sequence goes on along the minus strand of OMKZ01035634.1, from coordinate 52,032 downwards.
GACAGACAGACAAATGCCTTCATGATGACATAATGTCCTGCATACCACATATCACAGTGGTGGGACCGAAAACCACCTAGCAATAATGTTCCTGCTATAGAGACTCAAATTTGGCATTCACAGCTACATTTTCCAGGTGTGTCTGCAGCCTTCCCCTCTCACAGCACAAATGTCATATTTTGTTACTTGCTCTTCAATCGTCACAGACATGGTCACGATCAAAGATTCATATTGACATTTTCTCTATTTGTGTTACATAAGTCTGTTTGTGTTACATTTACATACTGCCTCAGAGAGTTGAGTAATTATGTAGAGTAATTCAGATTAAATTGTAAAGAGACCACTAAAGAGACCACTGTGTTCAGACCGCTCCTATAAAGGAACAGGATTGCAATCATCACAAAGCATATATATCAAATTTTAATATATTTTTATGATGGACAGAACACATACAGCCTTCTGGCCTTCATTAGTGTCTATGGATGAGAAATCCACCTGTTTTGAAGCAGGCAAATTCATTACTGTTAATCACAACACTTAAAGCATTTCCACAGTCAAACCACTCTATGCACATATTCAATAAACATCAAAGAACACATAATTCATATTTGTATCCTGTCAATCATTATACTTGCGAGACTCTCCCTTTTTCTTTGAATGTTCATAAACTTGTACACAATTGCAAATCAGTCGTAGTTTCCAATGAACATTCATCTGGTCTGTCAAATCTTTTCTGCTCATTCCTGGGTGTTGATATACAGCTACAAGTTGAATACCAGTTCTGAAAAACAATGCTGACATTTCACAATCAAAAAACAGAGTCCCCTCACTGAATTAAAAAAAAAATTTTCCCCAAAAATGAAATGTCAAATCAGATCAACATTTCAGTCCCATAAGAATTTTTAGGGATCAAAGCACTGATGTAAAATTTTTGGGAGCAGTTTTTAATTCATTGTGCAGACTCTGCACTTTTAAATTTTTATCTTACCAGCATCTGAGTGTCTGAGAAAACGTGTTTGCTCTATTTCTTTAGTCTTTTGTTTAACCCCATGAATTATAACTGAAAATCACCATGCACGCAAACACACACAGAGGCTGTGGGTGCATATGTTTGTGATTGTGTGTAACTGACACACACAGACACATGCACAGGTATACACACACACACACACACACACACACAAACAAGCAAGTGAGATAATCAGCCACTTGAAGCCTACAAACCTGCAGTGTGGGTCTCCAGGGTAAGAAGGAGATGATGTGGTCTCTTTTAACCGGCGCTGTCAATTATTTTGCATCCCGCACTTGAGTGCATATTGAATCTGTCCTGAAAATCTCTCCAGTTCCAGTTCGTCACCTGTGTAAAGCTGCTTCCTCTCGCTCTGTCGCTCTGATTTCCCTCTTTCTGGGCTAACTGTAGATTGATGCTTCTGTGTCTTTTATCTGTGGCTGACTCTATCTTCGTCTTCTCTCCTCTGTTTCTTTTCTTCCATCTTCCTCTTTTGTGGCTTGGATTGCTTTCAGGAGCCTCATGGGGTAATTCCTGCCTCTCTACGTCCGTCTATCTATTTGTGTTTTTCCTCTGTTTGTGTCTTTGTCTCTTTGTCTCCGCCTGTCTTTATCTAATTGTCCCTCTGAGCCAGTGTTGTCTATGTGGAGTTGATAGGTGTGTATGCAGCCTTCGAGCTCTCACAAGTCACTCATGTTTTGAACAAACGCCACATTTTGTTATTTGCTATTCTTATCTCTCCAGCCATAGTCACGATAAAAGACTCACAGTGACATTTTCTCTGGTTTTGTTACATAAGTGAGCTTCTGTTACATCTGTATTTGAGTTACATAAGCGCAATTATTTGTTTTCCATTTGCTAATTACGTGTATCAGTAACAGCAGTATATGTAATACACACTAGGGCAGCACAGTGAACGAGATAAAAATTGTACTGTTAAAAATTGAAAAGATGCAAGTTTTCATAAAAGAGAAAAACGTTCCTGACAGACTATCAAATTGAAGCAGAGCCTACTGTAGATATATAACTAATTATATAATGAAAAAAAAAACATTTAAGACTTAAAAATGTGTCAACAGATGAAAAATAATTACGCGGAAAGAGCAGATACTTCATATTTATATTGTCATTTTCAACAAAAAAGACATATTTTTTGTCACTATCTTGCTTAATTCTAATGCTCATTCATTGCAGTGTGTGTTTAATATCATGCTTGTGATTAACACACTGCAATATGCTCCTGCTCATTTTCCTGTCCTGATATGGATTAGTCAGACTCTGATTCACTCATATAGAGCGATTATCTGATGGATACCCCTCCGCCCCGCCCTTCCCAGATGTCTGTCCATCTGATCGTCTGTCACAGATCGTCTGACCTGTCATAGATTGTACTCTGAAACCTGCCTGTCTTATCAAAATTGTCTTCTCGTCTTTGCTGTCCTCAAACTGAAAAAACATTCATGGAAGACCTTGCACGGCACAGCGTTCATATTTTCAGAATACTTTTCATCTTTCACTTATTTACACATCCAGAACACTCTTTTACATCATTTCATCTCAATATTTTATTAGACTTCTCTGCTTCGTTGCTCTTAGCACATGGTAATTAGTTTGAGTGCTTCTTTTTGCCTCTTATCCTTGTTTTCTTTATGATGTGCTTTGATGTTCTTCGATTTCTAAGGGTAAATAATATCATTGTATCTTCATGCCTGTGTGATATTGTTATCTGCTTAAAATGTTTATTTTGCTCTGTCTTTCTTTATTTTACATTGTCTTTGAAGCAGCCATAATTTCTTCTGTTCTTTTGTTTTGGTCTGTTTATGTGGTATATGTGTTTGTGTTGTGTGGTGTATGTGTGTGTTTGTGTGTGTGTTTTGGTGCGTGCTGGGGTGTATGCATATCATTGGTTTTCCTCATCAGATCGCAACAAAGCGTGGCCAGGTGGGAACTGTCCCTATCTTTCTTTTTGTTACTGACCCTCCTGTCTCCTGTTCCCCAAATGCCAAAAACACAAAATGTTCCTTTCATCAACCTTTGCAATCAAATTTCAGCGCTCGCTATCCTGAGCTGTTTGGGATAGCCATGATTTCCCCCTCCCCTCTCCCTGGTTCCCCTCTCAGTGAAGTGACCCTCTGTCCCAATATTGGGACATTAAGGCAATAACACAATATTGGGAAGTCCACCTCATAGCTTTCAGAAGACTGTGTTTAGATCAACATATAGCTGCTGCTCAAACCTGTGCTGAGAGTGCAACATGTAAGGAACACCTTCCTAATATTGATTTCCACTTAAATTTGCTCAGTTTGTGTATCAGTTTTCTCAAAGTTTAAATATCCCTCTTCACTTTGTCAACTGCCCTTCATTTATATCTCCTCTTGACAACTAAAGTGTATTTAATTGGTCAGATTGCCAAAACATTATAGCCTGCGGCTCGATTCACCTCTCCCGACCTTCATCTTCATCTCTCAGTGGACTTACAGAAAAATCAATAAGGGATTACAGCTTTCACCTGAATTCACCTGGTCAGGCTGTTTCATTGAAAGAGCAGGTGTTCCTTATATCCTGTACACTCAGTTTATAAGAGAATAAACTCTCCAAATGCTCACAATTTGATACCATAAGCACATATGCTTATCTTACCATTTAAGAATATTTTTTTGCTCTGTTGCAGTGCTGCAACGGTGCAAAAATGTATTATTAACAGAATTCCCCATCAATTTAATTGAAAGACTTGCTAACAATCCAAAGCGCTGCATGGAAGGAGACTCATGCATCCTGTTTTTCCGTGGGAGTAAAGAGCAGAAGGCAAAGTGTTTCTGCTCTGTTGTGAATCACACAACTGATTGGACGTCAGATCTCCCATCTGTAAACAGGAAATGCTCCTTGCTCTGAGAAGGGGCAGCTGGGAAGACCGTAGTCACGGTGACTGAGGATGACCTCACATGCTCGGCTGCTGAGCGCACGAAGCAATCGGTGTTGATCTGCGCTGCTTTGATGTGAATACACATCCTCATGCCCACACGCTCACACACACATACACACACACACACACTTGCCCTGAAGTGGCTTTCTATGACAGAAAGGTCAATTGAGGGGAAACGGGGACGGACACACAGAGATAGGAAGGTAGAG
>OMKZ01035634.1:28542-40595 GCA_900302535.1 Neoniphon sammara | reverse complement strand
TGTTTTACTTGGCTGCAAGTTAGACAGGAAAGGGAATTTTCACTAATGCTCAAATCTCACTGTTTCAAATATAGATATACTTTTTTGTTTGTTTTTTGTTTACGAAAAAATTGTTACTAACCCTATTTGTATACTGTATTGTATCCAAAGATTCATTCTTAAAATGTAATAATATTGCAGTATCAGACGGATTATTGGAGCATAGCAGTAACTTGTAGGATATGACTTATCAGTATTCTGGCTCTCTCTGTCTTTATTTCCTTTTTTCCCACTTTTTACACTTTCTTGCTCTCTCCTTACACTCTTCCTCTTTTTTTCTTTTGAGTATACATCCTTTAAGTGCTCCCTCTTTCTGTCTCTCACTGTGGTGCTCTTCCCTGTTATTCCTCCCTCCATCAGGGGTCAGTTCCTCGATTATGACAGGGATGACGTGGCAGCTCAGCCCAGGGAGTGGAAGAAGTATGAGTTCCACTATGACAACGTTGTCTGGGCCTTCCTCACACTTTTCACTGTCTCCACCGGAGAGGGCTGGCCAATGTAAGTCAGGCAACCCCCCTCACATCAGTCAATCAGCTCCACACACAGTGACTCACCAGCCCTGCACAATAAAGAGGCCGACATACTCATATTTATGAGTCAGTCAAGTCAGATGCACAGATAAGCTCTTGTGCATAGAAGAATTGCTACAGACAAATAAAGTAGAAGGCTTAGGTTAAGGTATAAAGGTATAAGGTATAGATCTGCTGTAATAGTTTTGCATAAATGCCAGTAATAATTGTATTAAACTCATAATATCACAGTACACCAGTGACAAATACAGTAAATAATGACTCATTTTAAGGAATCCTATAAAAATACCCAGGTGCAACTGAGATTATTTATTGCATATGTGTTATATACAAAAAATACAGTTAACTACTGCAAAGACATAAAGATAGGAGGCTGTACTTTATAATGTGCCATCAATATTTGATTGATGAATTAGACATAAAATGATTTTGGTTGAATGCACCTTGTCCAAAACAGGAGGTAAGGCATATGTCAAACCAAGCACTTTTCTTATATTTTCCAATGCATGCATTATTTATTTGAGTTGACTTTGCTATGGTTTAATGAATTGAGTTGACTTTGCTATGGTTTAATGAAGTCAGTAAAAACTTATATGCTGATTTTTTTTTTTTTCTGAGAAATTTCAAAGCCACACATGATTCAATTCCAAATGAACCAGAGTGTTATGGTCTTGAATCCTTGACAGATTATTTATTTTTTGCTTTCATATACTACAGTTTTGGATGTAACATCTGGGTTTGACCACTAGTATAACTGATGTTACTATAACTGATGCTACTATACCTCATGTGGCTAGTTAATAAGCCTTTCCCATCACCTTGCTGTGGGCTTGACTGATCATTACTGTGTCCTTTAAAGGACATACAGCTCATTATGCGCCCATTTTGAAAAGTCAAAATGTCAGTGAATCGGGGAAAAAGGAAACAATGCTACAGAAGTGAGGAGTGCTGGTTGATAAGTATGATAAGATGTTGCTTAGAGCAGAAAGGGGACTGTTGATCCATATCATTAGACCTAAATTATTACTAATGCATGAGCTCATTAGAACTTACACTTCAGGAGTGCCTTAAATGTTCTCTTCTAACCCTCTCAAAATTAAAACAAGCAATGCCACAGAGGTAAGGATGCTGGTTGATAAGTGCAATACACTAATGCTCAGAGGAGAAAGTACACTGTTGAACTTCATTATTAAAATAAAATATTACTTATGTTTGAACTCACTGGAACTAACACTTCACGTGTACCTCAGATGTTCCCCTTCAACCCTCTCAAATTAATCATTACACTCCAACTTTCTCTCTTTCTCACTCTCCGAAGATCATTATCCTATTCACACATAGCTTCATAAATCAGGTGAACAAGATATGTCATTAATAAAAAGAGAAAGAGTTGCTGTTTGATTAGTTTAATCTCCTTTCTCTGATCTTACAAATTATAATTGGAAGTTAGTTTTAGTTTTTTATGAAAACAGTCTAAAAAAATCTAAAATATTGTCCGTAAAATCCTATCACATCATCTCAAAATTCTCATTTTTATAACACAATATTGACATGAGAATGATATTCTCCAACTGTCAAAATTTGGCATCAAAATTATTCTTATATAGATCTCCTCAACAGAATTAAAAAGTAAAAGGAACAAAAGAAATATATACAAAATAAAGTTTATCCTGATTTGTTAAGGCTTTAAGGCCCACTCTTTAAAGCACTCTTATGTTATTTGTGTAAAAATGTACAACAAAAAAAAAAAAGGTTTTAAGAAGGACTTAAAAGAAGTGGCAGAATTAGTAAACCTAAGCTCAGCAGGCATGATGTTCCAGAGCCTAGCCCAATGAACTTTAGTCACCAGCTGGACTCTTGGAAGGATGGGTAGACCCATTCTCTCAGACCAAGGAGAGCACCCAGGCTCATAAGTGGTCAGCAGATCAGTAATCTTTTAGGGTCCGGTCATGGAAAGCTTTCAAAGTCAAAATTAAAACTTTAAAATCAATACAAAAAGAAAGTAATGGGAGGTGATATGTATAATGTATAAGAATACTAATAGACAATACAATAAGACAATAATTAAGACAATAATATATATGAATAAAGCTATAAAACTACTGATATCTAGAATCAAGATATCCAAAACGTATATGGAAATCAAAATAAATGACTGATAAATCAAGCAGAATAGCTGCAATTAATTTTAGCTCCCTCCTAACATGTATAATAGTTATAATAGTGCGACTCTATTGGTACAAGCGTCTCCATGTCCAGAGGAATTTTGCAATGTGTCAAACAGGAGAGAGGTTCCTCTTCTCTTGAGAGTCTCTAGAGAGGCTTTATGGATGGTTTACTGCAAAGCTGGAAGATACAATAGCAAGCTTCTTCCTCAGGCCCCACCTGGTGGGAGCCAACAAAAGAGCCAGATGTAAAATGCAGAGATGTGAAACCCAGTGATTTTTGTCTGCTTATCCTTCTGACTAGAAGTCACGCAGCTCCAATCATCAGGACCAAAGCTCTAAACATGGAAGGTTCTTAGACTAAGTTAGCCTTATTTGAAGGCTGTGATGACTGGGACTTATTCTTGGTACCATCCAAGTGACAGGCCCACAAGTACGGGTGGAGAGAATGCTTAAGAGGAGATGCCGTTTACTGTTTATGTTCACTGCCGGACCGCATTCCAGAGGTTGATGTGCAGGTTGTGGATCAGCTCACTGAGCATTTTGGAGAACATACCTGGAGGCATTTCCAATCCCGAAGTTTCACACATGGCACAATAGGGAGCTATTTTTACAATGGTGAGAAAGGAAAATTCCACAATGAGCATGGTAGGTTTTGAGCCCCTTGAGTTTGCAAAGAAAATGGCCGAATTATATGTTCAAGAGGGCAGGTCACTAAAGGGAACAAATTTCCAGATCTACAGCTGAGATTGCCGTCAGTGGGCCAGCCCTGCAGATACACCCCCCTGCAAGTAAAATCACTGCTAAAGTAAAAAGAACACTGTGACCACTGTCATCTCTGAGGTGCTGTGCCAGGAGCTCTCTAAGAGCGATTAATTGAAGACATACCTTCACAGTGCCGGCATTGGAAAAGGCATGTGAGCCATGAGTGGACTCTAATGAGGTTTGAGAGTGTCATTGTCTAGATCCATTGCTAAGTCCTCATCGATAATGAGCTGCTACCTTGGACCATTATTGGAAGCAAGAAAGGTTGATCCTGGATAAAGCAATCACCTTGCCCCTGGCAATTGAGTTTGCAGGATGAGGTGATATCAAGGATACATAGCTGCCAGTCCCAGCTGTTCTCAACTATCAAAGAAGCTGTGCCCTATGAGAGTAATGCCACTATCATAGATAAGTGGGTGCAAGACCATATCTGTTGACTGTCAAGCAGTAAAGCTACCTTAACTAAGTCCATTTTTGACTTCCTGGATGAAATATATGGAATTGACAATACACTCCCCGTGAACCCGGTGTAGTCACACCATGTATTTTCATCCCACACCACTTGGGTTCACAACATGATGATGAGACAACCCCACCCAGGCAACACAGAACCGGATATTACATGAGATGGAGAGGGCACGCAACAGTTACAATGGTGGTGAAGGAAGCATGGAGTTTTTGGATGCACATTTCAAGTATCCAATTTAGGAAACAAACCTCCTTACTGACCAAAACACAATGAGATAATGCACCAGAACCAAATCTTACAGAAAGGAACTAGAAGCATTTCTCATTCTTCCTCATAAGGCAAGATGCACTACATGTCCTGAACAACTACCAGCTACCTATAAGAGTAAAGAAACTATAGACTCTGAAGAAGAACTACAGCACAAACAAGCAGGACAGAAGAAACTGCACATGGTTGGCATGATCATGACCAGATATAAATAGACAAAAACATCAAGAAAAACAAGACATTGAAGACATTCTGGTTTATGAAATTCCTAAACCAGGTAGATATATAAAAAATGAATTAGTTGAAAAATTATTGCTGATTATACTGTGTTGTTGGTAGCTGCTCATACAGTTCTAGTCACAAGGCAAAAGAGAACTGTGTATTTTAAACTAAAATCTCTTGATAACCAATGTTTGAAATATAACTGAAGCGTTATAGCATAGATTCGTTTGAACTTTTTATTTTTTATTTGAACTTTTCCCAGTTTATTTACTGTGCATGCTCTGTCTACAATGGCAAATTCTCATTGACTCAAGAATATCTTATTCTTGTGATATATGCCTTGCTTAGCTGGTTAATCTATATTTATAAAGATTTGATTAAAGCTAATTGTAAAGATGGCCATAGTCTACCATTCTGTCTGAGCTAAAATACCCTGAACATATTCATCATCTTTATCGATAACAGTTCATGTGTGTCTGTTTACTTGATTCATTGTATCTACCTGAAAAAAAAAATAAAAAAGTTGAACTGATTACGACTACCATAATCATCTTAAATCACACAAGCTCAAACAACTAGTGATAGTACAATAATGTCATGCTGACAATGAGAAAGAGCTAGTGAATTAGTTTGCCATTTAGATGTAATCTAAAAAGTTTGGGATTGTTCTGAAATATCAAGATAGTAGACATAAGTAAGATTAGCCTTTATTGATCCCCCAAAGGAGAAATTCAGAATGCTAGAATCACTCATTGTAAAATTGCTAGTTATAGGTGGATCATTGTTGAAAGTCAAAAGGGGATCGGAAATCAGTGAGAGAAAATCACAAATTTTACTTGACTGAAGAAAAGGACAACTTCAGTTACTTATGGACATCAGCAGCGATAAAAACCCCTGATGCAAAGTGGAGTTTTGCCATATCAAAAAAATAGAAATATCAGAATTTTACAGATATTTCTGATCTGAGAGAAGCAAGACCAAAAAACTCTGGAATTGATTCTATATTGATTCTCAACAGCACAGAATTAGAAATTACTCCCATATTTCTGGCAGCCTGTTTGATAGTTGTGGCAGGTTGTCAAGATTTTCATAATTTTTTGGCTGGGTGAACAGATGGCTGCAGCCACAGCTGGCTATCAGCCCAAGAGGTTAGTTGGCCTGAGTTGAATAAGTTGGACAATTTCTAAAAAGTTAGAAAATTTGAATACACATGCGGCATCCATGGTTCATGTTGCCCAGAGGTATGAGTCATCCAGTAAGGACAACAGGCAACAGGTCATGCAACAGGCATGACTGGTAACAAAAGATAACATTATGAAACACTTTTATGAACAGATCTTTTCTTAAGCATCATGGATTGTCCCTTCAATCTACTAGTCTTTGACTTGGACCTTCTTTGTATTTTTGCCTCCATCTCTGCTTGTCTTCTGCAAAGATTATGAACCACTGAAGGAAACCTATCTGAAAGATAAGTTCTAAACTAATTCAAAGAAATGTCTGTAATGCTGACACAATCTCTGACAGTCATTTAAGATTCTACAATCAGCGTCAAAGGCAGCGCTAAGGCCAAGCACCAGAAGAATAGAATATTTACCAGCAAAATTATTATTTGTATATAAAGCAGTCTTCTATGGCTAAAATCAAATTGGATCAATTCACAAGAATTCTGTTTTTGTAATCAGTTAAATGGGTGTAAACGACACTTTGTAGGTTCATTGTTCATTGTATAAAGAATGTTGGAGCAAATTAAGCCTCTACTTGATATGACATCTAGGGGACATGAAGAAAAGTATTTCATATGAGGTCTTATATGAGTAATCTCCAAAGTGCTTGTGCTGCTTTATAGTGCAATGCAATATATATAATATACACTATAAATCCATTCAGCTATCCATCTATCCATCCATCAATCCATTGTCCTTGACTTTTCTGGGATTGGGTAGCAGTAGTAGCAGGCTGAAGAGCACAGCCTAGATGTCCTTTTCCTCTGTCATGTTGACCAGCTCCTCCTGAGGAACTCAAATGCATTCCCATGGCAGCTTAGACATGTAATCCCCCCATCAGGTAATGGGTCTACCCCAGGGTCTCCTCCCAGTCTAACCTGCACAGATAACCTTCACAGCTCCATTAACTATCACTCATGAACAAGACCTCAAGATACTTGAACTCCTTGGACATGCTGACCATCACTGCCAACCATTTTACACTTGGCTGCAAACTGCCACAGTGCGTGCTGGAGTTCAAAGCTTTATGAAGCAAACAGGACAACATTATCTGCATAGTACAGAGATGCAGTCCTGAGGTCACCATACTGGACACTGTCCAATCCCCGACTGCCCCATGAAATCCTGCCCATGAAAATCATGAACAGAGTTCATGACCCACTAGGAACAGGTTTGACCTGGTGCTGAGAATGCGGACAGAACTCTACTCTGGTTATACAGAGACCGCATGGCTCGCAGCAGCAACTCCAAGACTCCAACAGGACACCCCAGGGGATATGGTCATAAGCTTTCTAGGTCTGCAAAGCATGTGTAAGCTGGATGGGGAAACCCATCATGGGAGTTCGCCCAAGAGTTGGTCCAATGTTACACAACCAGGATAGAATCTGCAATGTTCCTCCTAAATTCAAGGTTTGACAATCGACAAGAGTCTCTTTTCCATGTCTCTGGTGACTGCTTTTCTAGGAAGCCTGAGCAGTGTGATACAGCTACAATTGGAGCACACTTTCCACCTGTGCAAAAATGGGAACCACCACCTGTGTCGGCTAGTCTCCAATATCCAGATGACATTGAAAAGACACATCAGTCACGACAGCTTCCAACATCTAGAGCATTGGGTTGCCACGACAGGCATCAACAATCTTCTTACTTCTGCTCTCAGCTACCGTTTCAATGATGGAGGCTTTGAACAGTGTCCATTCAGATTCCATGTCCTCAACCTCCCCCGGGATGTAGCAGAAGCTCCTCTGGAGGTGTGAGTTGAAGACCTTGTGGACAGGGTACTCAACCAGATATTCCCAGTTCACCTTTACTACATGGATGTGTTTACTAGGTCTGTCCTGTTGTCTCTCCTGCCATCTGTTACCTCACCCCCAGGTGGTGATCAGATGACAGCTCAGCCTCCCTCTTTACTTGACTGTCTCAAACATATGGTGCTAAATCTGGTGAGATGATTAGGCCCAAGGAACCCTGGTACCAAATACACTTATGAACTACCTTATGTTCAGACATGGTGTTCATCATAGACAAACCTAGCGCTCAATAGTAAGTCAGTCTGGTTCAGATTGGGTAAGCCATTCCTCCCAGTCAGCCCCCCCCAAGTTTCTTCATCATTGTCATCATGAGCACTGAAGTCTCTTAATACAACTATAGAGTCCCAGTGTAATGCCTCCTCCAGGACCCCATCCAGAATGTCTAAGAAGGCCAGGTATTCTGAACTGCTGTTCGGTGCTTACAAACCAAAAACAGCCAGAGCCTTCCCCTCAACCTAGTTGCATTGAGGTGACACTCCCATTCACAGGCACAAACTCCAATACAGCAGTGCTCAGATGAGGCTTAACAAGCATCCCAATGCTGCCTCTGACCCTGGGCAATTCCAGAAAGAGATAGTCCAGCCCCTATCAAGGGGTATGGCTCCAGGGCAGAAACTGTGTGTAGAAGTGAGCCCATCTATATCTAGATGGTATTGCTCAACCTCATGCATCAGCTCCAGCTTCTTCACCTCACCTACCCCAGCCCCCAAGAGGTGACGCATCACGTACCAAAACCCACATCCATAGGTCCAGTCCGCCAAAGCTTCCACCCCAGCCTGTCACCTGAATGGCACAGCACACAGCTCATAATTCTTCAGGTGAAGGGCTCACAGGAGGAAGGTCTCACATTGAATGTTCAGGCTGAACCCGACCAGACCTCGTGAAAAGTTCTGGCACCGAGCAGCACAAGCTAACCTACAAGCTCCCCTCCCAGGTTTGGCTCCAGGAGAGGCCCTGGTCTTCCTGGTCTGGTTGAGGTTCCTGTTTACTCCGTGATACTCTCCATAGAGGCTTCATACTCTTGGTCTGGCCTCTTTCCTGAAAGTAATTTGCCTTGGGAGACTCAACCAGGAGCTAAATGCTCCAGACAGCACAACAGCTATGGCCATAGGCACATTCAAAACCCTACAGCAGGACTGTCCAGGATAATTCCAGGACAGACTTTTTGGCTCAAAAGAAGCTTGATTGGTAAATAACATTCATAACACAATAAGGTGATGCAATCTGATTCCTTGTGTTAAATTAAGCTGTCACATTCTTGAGGAAAATCTAAATTATGTATAATCACTGAAGTATTAAAAACTATACTGCTTTAATGAGACTTTAGAAACATTTTTGCCTTGCAAACTGGAATGCTATATTTTAATGTAATTCCTCTATATGTAACGAAAAGGGTCAAGTTTACAACTGTTATTTTCCTTTTCTGCTCAACCTCAGAACCCCTGTTTTATAGCATGGGTATGCATCTTCAGTGATGAAAAACTGCAACATGAAGCTTAATTTCTTCCTGTTTTGAGAAGAGCAATTTATGTTAAGCCAAGTAGATCTTTTTAAAAATTTCCAACAGATTTTAAAGTAGCCTGTATGTAACAGAATTTGAACACAGGCAATAAAGAACATTTTCAAATGTTTGTTGTGATAAAATTGATGTACAGGACTGTGTAATTTGATGAGAATTTGAAAGATGAAAACCCAAGATGACGAGACACTCAGAAACAAATTAATCATTTGTTTTAGACAGTTGATAGTTGACAGTTTTAGACAGTAGACAAGTACAACTGAAAATAAATATAAGCATATTACCAAGTTTGAGTACATCTTGTTAGAGATTATAAAGGATTGAAGGAAGCAAGTATATTTTGAGAAAAAACGGCCCATACATTATGTAGACAGTAGATATGAAAATTGAACTCTCCAACATTCATGTTTTTGTACCTGTCTAAGACATTAAAGCCAATATTATTGGATTGGTGATTGATAAACAGTACCAATTTACCAAGAATAGCTTGGCATTTGTCATCTTGGTATTTAGTTTTGTTTTGTTCTGTTTTGTTTTTAACATCCTGTTTTCTTCGTTTGATACATGAGACAATCAAAAGAAAATTCCCCAAATATCACAGGCTTATAAAGTTATTCCCATTAACGACAAATACATCACCACTACAATCAGTAAGTCTGGCCTTCTGATAGCAAGATGAAATAGAAGGACTGGCTTCTTGGGAGTGTAATTCATTAGAGTTCCACCATGTCTGTCATTAGGAGGAAATTCAACATTATTTAATGTAATAATAATTTAATGTATTGTTCAGCAATATATTATTAAGAAGACCAGACATCATAAGATCTTGATATATAAACCATTAGCCCTGAAAATCAAAGTTAATTCCTTTATTTAAATTCTGCTGAAGCCAAAGAGACAACTGATACTGTCTTCAGGCACATTTAGCTGTTCAGATGCCACACTGGAACTAGACCTATTCAAAGGATAAATGCTTGATGGTCTAGCTCAATGAAAAAAACATTACAAGGACCTTTGAAGTAGCTATGAAATTTGTGCAATGGGACCTGTCAAATCTGGATTTTGTCAACTCTGGAATTCATATGAGGAAAGGACCCGATGAGGATTTGATAATTCCAGAAGTTTGGTGGAATAACCTAAGAAATCTGGATATTGATCGGGAGAGGGGCCTTGCATCTCTGGAAAAAGAGCATAGGAGGACCCTAACGTGAACGAACATGGGAACTCTGACTCAGGGAGGAGTAGGAGGCACCTGGCTTCTTTGAAGAAAAAAGAAGGGGAACCCTGATATATCTGGACGTAAAATAGGGGACAGACTGCCGTTTTAAGTGGGGAATAAAAAACGGACAGTAAACAGTATCTTTCTGTGTACTGAATAATGACACTGACCTCTCTAAAGGATAAAAGTAAAAGAAATTAGAGAGCAAGAATAGAGATAAGATTAGACATTATTAAGTTATAAAAGGTAATCAAGGCATTGATTTCCTTTCTCAAGCAAAAATGATTGGAATACTGTGTTAAGATAAGGAAATTGAGACCAAAGAATTTTTTGTTTATCTCAGATTTAGACGACTATGAAGACACTTTGGGTTTTAACTTAATCTATCATTTGACTGACCACTTTATCAGCATTTTGTTAAGCCAAAGGGATGTTTTACCTCTGTGATGCTAAATGTAGATGTTAGATAACCTGCTTGTATCTGTAGTAGCTGCACTCTTTATGCTACAATGCAGTAGTAGCAGGGATGTCTGTGGTTAATGGTGGGTAACTCGATAAGTACTGGGTTTGCTGTACTGTTGTTGATTGCCTGAATTGCAACAAAGTGAGATGTTGTCTCACAGTAGGGAAGTCATGTAAAGAGGAATTACGTCTATCTTGTCTGAAAGGGTGTACTGTTTGACTCACATTGGGGATCCTATACGTGACCCTTCATCTGTGGAACGTCCAAATAGGAAGGGGAAATGATTCCTGATTGTTCTGATTGGGTGGAGAGACCATGCAACTCTGGATCTGGTGTGGTGGGACTTGGAAACACTCAAATTGGTGTGAGACTTGGCTTTTCTGGAACATTCTGTGGTGGAAATCTGGCAAATCTGGATATGGGGAGTGGAAGGAACCTGGCATCCCTGGAAACTAAGAAAAGGACTGTGGAACCTCTGGGGGAGGAGGAACCTTGCCTTTTTTTAAAAAAAGGAAGAGTGACATTCTGACATCTCTATGAGGAGAGTAGAGGTACATTTTTGCCTTTGTAAGTGAGAAAACAGGAATGCGAACCCGTTTGAATCTGTCAATGTAAGATGAAAAAAATGCCTTTCACTTCTGTTGGAGGTATCTGTTGAGGGGTCCTGGCTTACATGGCCTGGTATCCCTAGAAGAGCAGCATGAACACTTTTTTGATTTTGAAGAGGGAAATCTTTCTGCTTCTGTAATAAAACAATAGTGATTCATCTTGACTGTCGGAGTTCCTAATGTTACACTGTCTGGTAACATTACTTGTGAGCTATGGGTTTCTGGATGTGTTGTAAGGAGTTTTGTGGCCTTACTGTTAAGATGTATATCATCCTTCCAATGAGCCGAGCCACAGACCAATTAGGGAAAGTTTGTCAGTATTGTTACGCATGATGATGTGATGTAGAAACAGAGATGATGATTTTGCCTAGAACACTTTTTTATCACAGGGGCCGCAAGTCCTTTCATAGCCTTTAAGTTCTTAGTTCCAGTGTGCGTTATCATATTTTTAGTCCTCAATATTATAATAGTTTTCAAAATGCTTTTCAATAAAACAACATAAAAACCTAAACACTAACAATAAGGCCTTGCATTTCTGGCTGCAGTTATGCCTGCTCAGCAGATCAGAAGTGTTCTATTGTAACAGTACAAATATAGATGAATAATAATAAAATACTAAAATAATAAATATAAATAAATAAATATTACTCAGTATAATGAAAAATAAGATGATAGACTTTAAAGTCCACTCAGCATTTCAGCATTACCATCAACTTTTAAGTTAAAAGGATAACAAATATTCATTAAGGCCCA